>JAQFZW010000746.1:0-43798 GCA_034687055.1 Heteromurus nitidus | reverse complement strand
GATGATGATGATGATCACATTGTTTTTTTATATTTGTGGTTATAATCTATCTAGTAATTCATATTCATATATCTATGAGGAGAACCAAATCTGGAGAATCGAAGAATTCATGGAGCATCAAATCATCAAATCATGCACATAGCAAAACCTATTGCAGCTGCATTACCTGTACAAATGCAAGAGTACATTTGAGTGCTTCTGCTTTAGCACAAAGAGCAACTCCTCTCATATCCGCTGTCACACGTAGATTCTTCATTCTTCTCGCAATGTTGGCACGAGTATCATCTGTTTTTGGTGTGAAATGTGCTCACGGTTTTCATCAGAAGCTCGTCGAGTTTGACAGCGAAATTGTTTAATTAAAATGGTTTACTTACAAAAGGTCATGCGAAGTAAAGTCGAGCTGTAAAACAAACGTTTTATCACTCATTCACTATTAATATACATAAACTCATCATTTCCAAAATTTTTGGAAAGCATTTAATACTGGATATTTTTGGGAGCCGGAAAAATTGTAATATTTGTGTGTGCTAATCTGCTAATCGTTGCGCTGCTCCGAGCGTGGCGTGTAACACTGTATTGAAACTGAAAGCTGCACATCTGCACATTTTTTGTACATAATGAAACGTGTTACGTTGATTGTAATTGTCGTGTTATCATTGATAACAAAGTTTACAAATGTCAAGACTGAGGAATCGACAGTGAAGAAAGAGAAGCCGAAGAAGGATTTGAGGGATTATACAGATGCGGATTTGGAACGTTTGTATGAGCAGTGGGAGGTGGATTGCTTTTACTGTTACTTAAATATATACAATCCCTTAGATTAAGGTTGAAATGAGGAGTGTTACATATATGGTTTTTCAACTTTCTGATGATTTTTAATGTGATAGGAAAACGACGACGAACCTCTGCCCCCGGATGAACTTCCAGAGTATATGCGACCTCCACAGGAAGCTCCTCCAATTAATTTAGATAATGTATGCTCTGGCCCTAATAGTTTACGTGACCTTGTAGCTTGATTAAAAGTGGAACCTGAACTTAGCTCATGCTCATATATATATGTTTTGTGCTTTTAATAGGTAGGGAAGATGAATCCAGAGGAAATCTTGAAGATGACGAAGAAAGGGAAAACTGTAATGATGTTTGTTAATCTGGCAGGAAATCCTTTAAAACATGAGAGTGAGGAACTTACTAGTTTATGGCAAGGTGCTTTGAGAAACAATCACATACAAGCGGAAAGGTGAGTGGATTGTTGAGTGTGCCAACTTGAAGATTTGCTTTAAAATCACCTTTTTGTTTTAATAGCAAATATATATACAATTACCATTTATGAACATTCTTGCATTCAGATACGTAATAGAGGATTCCCGTGCCATTTTTCTCTTCCATGACGGTTCTCAAGCTTGGGATGCTAAGACATTTTTGTTAGAGCAAGAAGGGATTGCTGAGATTCAAATTGAGGGCCAATCATATCCTGGAAAAGGTGCTTCAAACAAGTCGAAAAAGGAAAAACAAGAGCTTTAACTTTCCGCTGTGCTCACTACACTTCCGGTGAATATGGCATATGATATATTCCAATTTGACTCTTCAACTCATTCTATCCTAATTTTTCTAATTTTTAGATGGGATACATATATCCTTAGCTTTTGATACATTTGTAAAATCAATGTAAAATAGCATTCACTACTTTAAATGATTGTTAAGGTTAAATGATTATGATTTCCGAAATTCTCGTATTCTGTCCGTGTTCATGCAACATGAGTATACCTTCAGATGTATATAAAGCTAACCTGTTTTACCCTGGTTTTACCTGTTGTAAAATTTAAATACTTATATACTGCACAATGCATTTTCAATTTTGTATTTATGGAAAAAAATACCTTAGCTAATTCGCTTACTTTAATCCGTAATTAGATTCCATTTACAAAAAACTAATATATCAATCATATCATATGGGCAGTAAGAACTGAAAAAAGTACTTGCAAAAACATAAAAATACAAAAGGCTACTTTCTGTAAATACTTTATTTAGCACCTAATGTTCAGAACCAGCATTCCGCTGATCCTGGAGTCCTTTCTCTTGTCTCCAACCTTTGATTAATTGTGCAAGCGCGGTTGGATTGGCCCCACTCTCACAGAGACGAATGCACAAGCCAAGTGCTTCCGTATCTAGACCAGTATTGAAAATGGATGACATTTCTTGGATAATCTTTACTGCTTCTTTGCTTTCTTCCATTTTCTTGGAATTTCCATCCACTGCGCTGCTGCCACTCCCACTAGTTTGACCCGATGACGACCCACTTCCGGAAGGTTGCATTCTTGTATTGTTGTCTTCTGTAAAACTACCAATCTCAATATCTTCGTTGACGTGTTCCTTCCTGTGTCCTGTTACAAAAATATTTGGAATTAGTAACTTCTTCTCTTACAGTTATGATTAGAATTAGAACAATGAGATAACACCTAGCAAAGCAAACGTATAACAAAAAAAACTCACATTCTTACCTCAAGTGTGTTCGTTAGTTAACATTTCGAAAATGTATCAAATTAAATTTGCTCTTACGTAAATTCAAGTGGAAAATAGTAAAAACAAAAATATTGACGTGCCCTTGCTCCTGCTTTGTTTTCGTTGTGTATTTTACTACGCGCTCTATACATTGGGGGATTAGAGACGATGGAAGTGACACCGGTTTTGCTTTATGCAGAGATTTGTTCTAAACAGACTGACGCTACTGAGCTTATCACGGCGATCGTGGAATGGAATCTCGCTGATAAGATATAACTGGTATTGTTGGAAACTGGTTTGATTTGATCATGAAATCGATTGGATAAATCATGAAGTAGGAACTTAATGATTGAATTCTACCTTTCGTCTTTATCAAAATCTTTATTTAAGATTTACGTCAACATCATCATGTATACAATACGCCAAAACTACTAAGTAAGCAATTTGTTCAGTTCCCAGAATTAACAGGAAACTTTGGATTACTATCAAAATCAACTAACAATAATAATTTTATAAACTTGTAAATTACGTACACAAAATATCGTACGCAAGTCATTACATTGTGCTTGTTACCGAGTAAACTCGGCAAATCTGCTTACCTATTCGATCTATTGAAGATTTTGCTCAACTACTACAACTACCACACTACAATGTTATTAAAACTTTTCGTGTTAACCACGAAGGAACAGAAAGTGAAATGAAAATAGTGTGTCCAATAAGTCAATTGGAAAGTGGACCATACCCATTACCCATACCTTTAAAAATTACATGTTGTGTAGAAAAATATAAAAACATACAAATCACCAAATCAAAAAGGTAAACTTCTTCATCTCAGAGGGGCATGTAATCCACATCACAGTTATCTTAAAATTAGTACCAAGAATCTTCATCGATCTTCTCCACAGATACACATCTACTCACAGACGATGCAGAGAAGTTAGATTGCTGGTCGTCAGCAATCGTTGGTCCTCTGTTTTCTACTCTCACTTTAAGTTTACTTTTCTTCATGGATTGAAAACATCGCATTTCTCCATTGTCAATGTCCTTTTCCAAATCCTCAATGCTACAATCTTCCAATTCCTCTAATTCTGTCTCGTCCTCAGGCATGACCATGTCGCTTTTTACACGATTTTGAAGGATCCACTTTTTCTTCTAAAAATTGGCAAACAAAATTATAAAAGTCCCTGCCAGTACAACCTATGAACACTGTACTACTGCAGTAACGATTACAATAAATTGACTTATTACCTGATCAGACATTACGAGTCGAAACCCCGCACCCACAAGCGCTTTCGTGCTTTGGCATGCCTTCCCAATAGCATAAGAAGAGTCTATGTATTCATTGTTGGTTAGCAAATGGTACATCTCTCTTGCAGCTTCTCTCCGAGCAAATACACTATTCTCGCTGTCTCCAACTAAATTCAATACAGTGATTAAACAAATCAATACTTTCTTAATTTACACTAAAAGATTCCTTGAACAAATATCAGAGAAGCAAACAATAATTAATACCTGTCACTAATTCTTCTCCCACCCAACATTCTGCATGCCATGGGGGGCGTTTAGGATCGATATTCCCATCGTCGTCCGTATTCGGTTTCACAATTATTTTGACACGGGGAAGTTCTTTCTCTTTGCACAATGCAAACAAATCAGTGAAAATGCCATTTGAAGTTAGCCAACCCGGAATGAGGGCTACTGGAGGAATTTTCACCGGGTTCCCAGACATCTGTACCTTCTCCAACACGTCAACTGCTGCCATTTGAGCCGCAATTCTCCTCGTAACTCCTTCACCAATCCCTATAATAGCCAATTACAATTTGCTTTCAATTAAAATGATGTAATATATATAAACGACTATATAAGAATCCAACTTGTACGTAGACAACCTCGTAATGTTCCAGTAAAAAGTTCGACCCGATGATAGCCCTTTGGACCTGTCATAATCTCCGAATGCAATGTTTCGCCGTGGTCTTTCACTAGCATCTTAACAACGTGCAATGGAGTGGATACGATCCCTTGTTCATTCACTACGTCCCTCCGTCTCTTATTGTAGGTGTTAACCAAACCTCTGATGGTATCAGCCATTACCGATTCAGTCTTACCAGTTGTGGACACATTGTCAACAGCATTGGCATTTCCTACAGTGCATCTCAATTGTCCTGCTTCATCTACTCCAACCGTACGCAACCATTTCATCTGACACTGATCTCCAGTTTCATTTCCGTTATCGCCAGGTGCTTCTTTTGTTGCAAAGTCATATCCTCCTTCTTCAAGCTTGATCTTCAAATAACATAATACATGGTTCTGGGTTATTAAAGTAGATATTTTGTAAAGTTTCAACCAACACATTTAGTACAGTTTATCAGCATTTTATACATGCATACATACGTCAGCATAGACTAATTTCTTTTACCATGACCGTATTCTCCGGAGGGTTTTCCATATCCAAATTCAACAAGTCGTCATCTTCACCAACACCAACAACTAATACGTCGTCGTCCTCAAGTTCCAGATTCTGCAGTTTGTCCAAAGCTTGACTAGCTTCATCTTGTGCTTGGTGGATTTTTCGTTTGCAACCAATTGTATGTTCCATTCCTTCCAGTGGCTGGCGACGGCCGCGGCCCATTGAAATCCCCTTTTAATAATACAAAACAAGTAACGTAAAAGGTAACGTATCAATTTAAACATTTAATGACTAACAACAACAACAACGCTGATAATGAGGCTGAAGGGATTGTACGTAAACCAGTAATTTTGAATTTGGCAATAATTGATTAGATAACATGTGCTCATTGCTTATTGAATGTTAATACTAATCTAATTGCAAGTTTTAGTTAATTTCTTACCGATCGTATCATCCTTCCAAAACGATTTTCAAGACCCCCAAATGCAGTAAAGTCGGATGTGATCTGTGGATCATAGAAATTAAATATTAGCAACCCCAACTTTAACTGCAATAGGACATGACAGTAGATATAAATAAGGACAAAGACAAATTATCAAACAAAATTATTCAAATTAAATCAAATCATTGTTTTATTAAGGGAGTAAATATCCAGCATCGTCAATCAGCTCAGCTCACCTACAACGAATGGCGAAAAAATAGAATCAAAACAATTACAACAAACGCTTGATCTGGGAAAAGTATGCAATCCATATTATGTTGTAATGTATGCATTAAAATTACTAAAAAATTAAGCCTCTCACCGTTGACCGTCAACCGTACACGCACTTCAAATGTAAAAGCTAAATAGAATCCACAATTAAACACAACACCGACCTAGCAAATGTGTAACAATTCCAACCCAAATGCGTTTTTTAACTTTTCGTAATTCTCGCAACAATCCTCTGCAGTTGAAACATGCTCGAACTCCATTTAGCATTTAGGGTGCATTTAGCTTTGGTTTACAATCCGATATCCTTCAAGACTATCAAGACCACACACACGGCACAACCTCGCAACAACACAACTCAATGCATCGAGATACTATGCACACTTCCACTTCCACAGGGAAGTAAACACGGCTTATTTGCATAAATATGCACATTTCATATACATACATGGCGTCACACAAGAGAAAAACGTTACATGATGTTCCTATGTATTTTATAGCATTTCAAACTTGAGTCGGATAAATCGGAGGGGGTACTCACCAACTCAGCTCTAATTGTACGTAAGTAAAAGATGGGTTCTAAAACTCTCTTGTCGTTTAGTCTTATCTTATCATCATCATCAATGTAGCTGCGTTCGATGTAATTTGCCATTTGCAAACAGTGATATTGACAGAACATTCTTCTGATTTCATCGGAACGGGAAGCGATGAAAGGAAAGGACTACTTATTACCTATTTAGCGTAGAATGTGAGCTGACGATAAGCAAGGCCATTTAAATAATTATACAAGACAATCAATACAATCAACAACTTGTCCAATTTCTGCATGTAGTATCAGAAGATACACGAAAGGAGACCTTTAAGACCCTGGTTTAATCGAAGAACATTCGCATTGTATTGCCCGTGACTCCAATGCACTGTACCTTAAACTATTCCAAAAAACATGGATTCATGTTGTTCTCATCTCAGAAAAGATGCCGTGTGTGTGAATGCATATTTCATTAGAAGGCTAGAAAAATATAACTTTGAAGTGTGCATGCCATCTTCCCATCCGACATTTTTAGCCATTTCCCCATTACGTTGAATACATTAAATCAGACTGGGATTGTAGTAGATAAAAGATGAGTATAATAATGAACTCAACCTCAAGGGCTGGGTCAAGATTGTAGTTGTTCGTTTGTATTTTGTAGATAATAATCGTAATTGTCATTGGCTTTAGCTTCCTCTCACCATTCCATGACTCATGATGGCCGAATAAAAATCGATTATGACGTGTGCACAGGGTTCCCTTATATATGAGTTCGTAAGCGTTGGTTTCATCCAAGATCTATTTTTGCAAACACGATATGTAACGCGGACTTTTGCAGTATGAAAGATTTTCTGGAACGGATAAATTCATTTTAAGGCAAATTTATTTTTTTGGAAATGAAATATTGATTTTACAGTTGATGATAATACGGTGGGTTTGTGTGAGTCGGAGCAAAGAAATTGGACACTTAAATATTTTAGTGATAAATCAGCCAAATCAGGTTTAAACGTTAAACTTTTATTTCATTTTGTTTTATTTTTGCAAGTAGGTAAGGCATATACATTACGTATTTAAATTGGTCTTATATGATGCTACATATCTACATACATGAAATGGTACAGAAAATGAAAGAACTTATGAGTATTAACTTGTTTCTTACTCGGCTCGGATGCATGCATTTGCTTGCATATCCCATCCATCACAACTTAATCATTCGCATTTAATTTTTGCGGATGCCCGTTGTATAAAATGAGTTGGTGGTGGTACTTTGTGATATAACAGAATCACCGGATAATGTGTGAAAATTCGGAGAATTTAAGGAATAGTCGGTTCACAACTTCGCAAGGTCGCCACCTAAACTCAATGAGTAAGAGCATCACTCTGTTCATTTAACTTCCTTTATTCCTCAACATTGAGAAAGGGCTACGACTTTAAAATGATAACAGATTTGATGAAGCAGTCAGTCCTCCTTCATGACATCTGTTTCAAGTACCGCTACCCATGTATATGGTATTGGCAAGTTTCCCATCGAAATTTTACGTGCCACATTGAGAGAAATCGGAGAAAACTTTTACCTTGGTTTGTGGTCACGTTTGGATACAACTTTTCCTTCTTACTTCCACTTGAACTGTTTAAAATCTCACAGGGGATTTTGAGTTTTGGGAAGTTTTTGGAGAAATTCGGTTTTCTAGTGGATACCTTCACATTCATTTATCTCTTTCTATCTACCGGCATGGCGTGGATTAACCTTCTGGAAGGGGATGATTTGATTAACGGGTTTAATCAGATGAATCAATTGGAATGTGATCTTAGACAGCGTAAATCAGAAATCATATAAACCCATTTCTGTACATTCGAGTAAATAACATGACATTGTTTTCTTAGGCTTTGGCTTGGCTTCGTATCAACCTCAACCAAAATGGGACTTTTTAGGGATGGTCATGGTTTATATCTCCTTCACCAGTGGCACCGGCTCAGTTCTTATAACATCGGTTGGTGTAATGGAACAAGTGGATCCATTTTATGAACTAATCGAACAAATTCAACCTAGTAGACAATTTCGAAGTAGTCTTGACATAATAATGAGGATTATGGTAAGGTGGATCCTGTTGTATGTTGCGACTTCTGAAATCATGCGATTCATTTCCAAAATGGGTATATATGGATTAACCTTGTTGTACTACAGTGACAAGTGTTTGCACACTATTAGTAATCTGAGCATGAAAAACTTTTTGACGTACTACCCACAATTTCAGCTAATCCATAAAAGTCTTCGTTCCGCATGTAGCAAAGGGTTAATTGTGATTCTCATGGGCTTGATGATTGTGAGCGGAGAGTGCTCTTGGGGCATTGTGAAAGGGCCTGAAGTAGTTTCTTGGAGTTTGTACTGGATGTGCCTATTTCTGGGAATTAGTAGTTTACTAGTTTCAATGTCCATTTTTGTCAAGTGTGTAAAATCGTATGAGAAAACAAGTTACATTATTAGGAACCATATGATTAAGGTTAGGCCTAGTCTGTCGTTGGGGATCGATCCGAAAATTAGCAATCGTAGACTGAAAGCGTTAACATCCATATCATTTTCCTGTGGAAATCTTTTCGCTATCAAACGGATAACACCAATGACGTACTTCAGCACACTTTTGCAGCAAACAGCCAATTTGTTAGTAGCGGTTGATTCGCCGCAATCAGCCGTGACTTCTTAGGTTTTTCGCTGGAAGCGCATTCTCCACAAACTAAATATATATAATTCATGGCCCCCGAAGTTTATTATGTATAATATTATTATTTGCGTCTCATGAAATGTTTACATATTGATGCACAATCATATAATTGGCAATTTTTCTTACGATTAGACATGACTGGACTAAGGGGTTTATATACATCGTTTAAAATTTATAGCACAAATTGGTTTACCAAACCACAATTGCTTATACAGTTTTCGACAACTTACATACTATTGAGTTTTTGGTCTGGGGTTCTGTTCCACTACACTGGTTGCGCGCTCCCTCGACTCATTTCTGGGATTACATACAACACGTATCCCACAATGCACAATCAGTGTACATAACATATACGATGAATGAAAATGGTTGTCGTTTATTCGCATGAAATTGTAGAGGCATATATGCATTGAGACAATTGATAGTTATGTTTCATTGTGTTATCTACCTACTATTTCCTCAACGTTTTCTTAAAACATGTCATGCAAATGACAAGGTAAGAGTATATTGGTTTTTGTAAAGTTGAGAATCACACGTACTAAAGTAAAAATGTTGATTTGTCCGAAGCAAATAATGAAATTTATTTGCCAAACCAATTACGAAGACTTGAAAGGCATAAAATAAATACATTTCCACAAAACGCAATAAAATGGTTCAGTGCACACATTAATAACGTAAAATGTTTTAATTGATGAGTTCATCATCTTTCTACTGATCTCACTGCCCTGCTCATTTCAAAGAAACTAGTAGCATCACATCACCTTATGTAAATTAGCCAATTTATTCTTGAGATTTTGTTCATTTGCTTTGTTTTTGTTTGAGTGATGTGATGATTCATACTTTTCAATTCAAAGTTTCTGTGAAATTAAAAGAGTGATGCTAGGGCACATCAGTGATACCGATGTCATTACGAAGTAAAGCTGTAAACAAAAACAGGACACCCGTTTTATTACTTTTTATGATTGATGATTGTATCAAAAAATGTATGAATAAAAGTAATGTACTATACTAGAATAATATACAAGATTAGTATCTAATTGTGGAAAGAGTGGCTATTTAGAAATTGAGTATATATATGCCTATAATAGTTGATTGGTGCTAGTATTAAATTCATAAAAGTATTTTGCGAATGACTGGTCTGCATTAGCAATTTACATCTTTTCAACTCTCACACTTAAATCAGATTCAAAAAATTCTTCGTCACGTTATAGTTCCTTTGCTTGATGCACTTGTGAAATGTGATGATGCCATGATGTGTTGATGATTTATTCATAGTTCCCTAAAGGATGCCTTAGTTGAAGAAAATTCTTGGAATCAGTTAGAAAGTTATAAAATGGAGGAAATGCTCTGTAAAAGTTTGAATGAATTTGGTTACATTTTTGGCTATGCAAGTAGAATTTCATAGGTAGTAAGGTAGTAAGTTGTTCCATGAATTGACGTATATGGACGTAGCTTTTTACTCATTGAAGGGTCATCAGGGTTAGACTAGACATAGGTTCAGGTTCGGTCATTTTTGCTGTTTTGTTTTATATTGATCGTTGTTCTACACCTGCTTGCCGTAAATCACTCAGCTAGATTTATTAGTCAATGTCTAGACATTTCGGGAATTTTTGCTTAAACGATTAGTCATCAAATTTAAAAATTCGTATGTTAATGAATTCAGATGGTGCGAACATCCCGAGTCCCGAGATTAGTCAAAATTCAGCCTGTAAAGTTTAGTGTGTATCACTATCCAAACATGCACGATGAATGAGGAAGCAACGCAAACGAGATTTGCACAGGTTCGTAGTGCATGCATTTTAATACTTGATTAAACAAATATTGATAAGTATTTTTTACTTGAGCGTCTGCATTTTGTACAAAAATTCACATTTTACGTACTATTCACATGTGCACATATGCATAGCATATTTTTACCAATCCAAAGGACGTGCGTAAGAAAGTTGTAGTTGATGACAAACGTTTGCCGATAACAAGATGATTCTTCCGCAAAAGTATTAAATTTTTTATTTATAAAAATGGACTCTCAGGACTGGCTTTTACACAAACTTTATATTTATAAGATGCATACTTATTTACGTAGGTACGTAAATTGGTTACACTATTTGTCATTTTCAATTTTGTGGTTTTGCAACTTTTCTGCGTTTTTACGAGAAAAGTACACACAAGCAGAGCGTGAGTGCGTAATACTCGTAAGTACGCTTCGTGGGAGATGGAAACGAACAAAATTTTCCATATGCAAGGAAATTACCACGATTTCTTTACAAATGCAGTAAATAAATCAATTAATTTTTTGATTCCAAATGATTTTAGTTATTCAATAAAGGCCTCTGGTATGCCTGAACTTTATAAGTACATATCCTAAATCCACAGACAAGTAGTTCCCCCAAAGATTACGTAGAAAACGAAGAATATGAAGTCATGTCATGGAGCGTTGCTATTTGACATTCGCTCATAAAAAATTGACACGACCGAGCCGACCTTTTCAAACTGAGGTGATTTGTTACGTTCCGCAGAGTTCATTTTCCTCTCTGGTCCTCTTGGAAAATTTTCGAAATGCACAAAAATGCACGTAAAACTGTCATTAGGAAAGGAAACATACTGGACTCGCATCCAGATGAAACATATTATACATACATGCATAAGCGGCAGCGTCGTCAGCAGATGCAATCATGCATTTTGAGTGTCACATTATTTAAATGTATTGAGCAATCTTCCTATTTTTATCAAATTATATTTCATTCTCCATTGTACACCGAACCGAGCAGAGCTGCACCAGCAGCATTGATAAGCAACAGCGTACTTACCACAACGGACTCAGTACACCAGCTCTGCATGGTGCATCCAGTTTTGAATTAGACAATTGAATGAGTCAACTTGTTTCATTTGTTGTTCTGCCAGATTTCTGGAGATAAAGTTTCAGTTCAGAACAGCAAAGATACTCTTTTTATACAATACGTGGAGAAGGACATTAGGCCAATGATGCTCTGATGGAAAAGTACTGGCATATTGCAAAAATTGTGTTGTAATAAGAACACTTGGAGGAGACTTGAACAAAAATGTTAGCTCGGGGACGACCGACCGAGACCAAGCTACATTCATGAGTTTAGTGTTCACTTTCAAATCAAGCACAAGATACTCACGGTGCGGCAGAGTGAGATTTGTAACGTAAGGATAAATACCTGCGTAGAAGAGAGAGACATGAAATACGTTACTATTAAATTACCTGAACACTTACATAAAAGCATGGTCACATGCCAGAAAAACCGGTGTTTGTGTCTCGTGTTCATACGCTTTTTTCATGTCCCGTCTCGGCGAGCATGGGCGAAAAAACATGTCACACTACTCACATCTGCTGGATCTGTGGTCATTGTTCTCAAAAAATTCACGACATTTATTTATCTCTTTCCCATCTTTGTAGCTTGCATAAGTATTTAGGTATACAGGAAAAGGAAAGAGCTATTTTTAACCTGGTGTCCTGAGATGTGCATACTTCGAATATCATACTCTGATTAATGATCAAAGATCACTACGGATAAACGGTGAATGAATCGAAATCTCGAATTTCTCGAATCGTTGTCGATGTTTTTGGCATTGGATTTATTCTCAGTGAAGATAAGATGTGAACAGAACAAACGAAGCTATAATTCGTATCTTTGAAACTTGTTTTGAGTTTCTAATTATATTAATTCGCATATATCGTTTATGATAGAATCGGAATTGTTTACATAACTGACATGTCATGCAACAGGTAAATGTACTTTACGTACTTTACGAGAGAGAGGGAAGCAGGTAGACAATGCGCCGAGCTAAGATAACCTATCTTAAGATATGTTTAAATGCTTGCTAAGGTATGGCAGATTTATTGCGAAGCCCAAGCCCTGTAAACCCACTCATCCCCAAAAACACATCATTATCAGTGCTATTTTGCTATTATCATTTCATTCAAGAACAAAACTAAAACCCATGAAGAATTTTAATTTACTTTGACTGAAATCCTTACCAACAACCTTATATTTTGACAGATCATACGCCAAATGTAATTGCCGGTTGAGTGCACCTGTCGCTCATGTGTCATACGAATCGTAACCGGTGAGAATATAGTAATGCAAAGCAAGGATCATTATTAGGATGATTACACGTATAGCACATATACATTATGCACTTTTAAGTAGTTGCTTGAAATTAACTTTTGTTTTCAGATTTTTTACGCTTTGTCTTCTGTCTTCTCCATTATTACGAGGTACGAAAAGAGATGATTGAAAACCAGTAGTGTACGTGGCTGCAAGCTTGACTACCGCAGAAATGCCTCATAATGTGTATCTAATCTTCTCTCTGAGAAGTAGCTTTTTGACACTCTTGAACTTGCACGCCTTTCCTTATCTCCAGTTTTCATTTTTTGGGCTTTGACCAACCACCAACCAAATAAATATTGGTCCCCAGATTCAGGTACAGCTTTCAAGCGATTTTTTGCATGGGTGCATACGGAACGGATTTTTAATTATGTGATTTACGATAAGTTGTACACATTTTGGCAAAACGACAAGTTGGGGTCAAACGTTCGGCAGAAATTTTCCTTTCCTTGGTTCATATCTTGCGCTATACGAAGAAGCGAAGATATGATAACCTTTCAATTTTCATTACTTCTTTAGAAATAGACAATAGTTTTAAATGACAGGCCACATATAACGTATGCTGATTGCGATTATCATTCTGAAGCCGAACCTGAACACATTTTGGATTAGACAATAAAATATGAGTTCATGCTTCCCACTGTTTGGGTACTTTTTTGTTCTAGATATCAACGTAGACGCACGATTGTCTAGAAAATTTCTAATTAATTATCCTGCTTTTTTGCTGGGAATGTCCCGAAATGCAATGTTGATGTTTGAGTCCTCAAAGGCAAATGCACCCATTATCTGGAGTTTTAAGGGAATTAGTGAAAAGCAAAATCTTCATTGTATAAAAACAGGCAATTACCAAATGTGATTGTTTTCCTTGAATGGTAAACACATTCATTGTGTGTGGGTCAATGGCTTCAGAGATTCTAACAACAAATAAGCATAAAAAGCATTGAATGAATTTGGTTTTGAGTAAAAAATTAAGGAAACATGAAAAGAAAAACCTGAATCTCTGAAATAAACTTGTAAAAATGAAAAATCAACCCAAGCATCTTATACACTGGAGCTTCTTTCATAGTCTATTCGAAGAGGAGAATTTACAAATATAATGTTGCTTCTATGTATATATGCACGTATGCAATTTTTGTAACGCTGTAAAAGGATACACCTATAGCTATATACCTATTAGACCACTTATATATAGCACTTCTCAAGTCATGTCATTGTCGGTGCGCACGACTGCATGTAGTTTTTCGGAACTCTTGGAAAAATTCCGATAGACTTTTGTCGCCAAAGGGGTATAAATCAAAACTGTTTCACAGTTTGATGTAACAAACGTTTTATTTTTGTGTATATTTTGTGTAATCGTACATACGTGCGTGGTACGGACGGACTGGATCCTGATAATGATAAACCTAAATATTATCCTTCCATGAAAATCAGTTGAGCATAGTCCGTCTTAATATCTTTTAGGCTACCGGGATGCAATTTTTTAAACTCCGGATTTTACGATTTAGTAATTTTCCTAGTTTCTTATAAAAAATGTTGAAATGCTAGTAATTAATTATTTTTGATATTAAAATCACAAATAGTAAATAAAAACGAAAAGCTGAGAAACTTGTTGATTTCATCCTCCATCACAATTTCTCTGATCGTGAGTGTTAAAATTGTCGTTCCAAGTTCAAGCATAGGCCAATGTTATTATCCATTCGCATTCGATCGATATCAAGCATTGTATATAGTTTGTGTTTCAATTTCAATCAGTCAAATTTCAATTCGAATTTCGATTCATTGCAAAGAAGCATCTGTATTCTTTCCAGACAAATAAAAGTGATTAGGGATCGATTTCGATAAACTGAATATTTATAGAAATCCCGTCGAGAGCGATTTAACTAAATGGTCTGCTTCTGTTGGCTAAATAAGGTAACAAAAAACTTGTTCTCAATATAAAAGCCTATATAATAATAACTATTGTGTAAAAAGGCGGTGATGCTTGTAAGTAATCGTGATTATTTCACATTCTAAAGCAACTGCATGTCTTCTATCTTCCGACAAAGATTACCTCTCCATCTGAAATGGAAACATGTTGATGATAGGTACTATCATCTTTGGGTCTCTGGTTTTCTTGGCACATTTTCAAAAATTCTTTTTTGTCTCCCACAACATTTACCCAGAAAAAATCGCCACAGCCTCTCTACAGGCTAGAAAGATATTTCTTCTTTTCTTGTATCAAATGACATGTGGTGAATATATGTACTTAGCTTTCCAAAAATGAAGAAATTTGCCACATATTAAAAAGTATTGTATAACACATAAAATATACATATGTAAGCAGAGTCGTTTAATTAAGGTTATATGACACTATATGCGAAATCATAATCAAATCACATTGCCTAACCAGAACCATGCCCAGACAATGCACGCAGAACGCAGACATCATCCCTCGACTCACTCACGTGCAGTTTACATACAGGCAAGAGCAAGAATATAATTTGTTCAAAATGACACATTATATAATTGCGTTGCATTGTGCATCGACGTGATTTTTTCCACAAAAAATGACGACTTTTGCATCAGGCAATATGCATCTGGCACATTTTGAAAGAACATTAAAATTCCCTTGAACTTGACTTTGAATCGCCCTTTCTTTCATTCTCCAAACTGACCATAGACATGTGAATGTGAGATGATGATGATGACGATTGCTCGCGTGAGATAAGCCCAAGAAATGTCTAAAAATTGTTACTTATTAACAAATGTGACATTTCCCAGGGCGAAGAGCAGCTACCCATCGTGAATATAGGCTGTTAGTATAAGAGTAAAATATATAATTGTGTAATGGTTTATGATTTTTTGACGTGATTTGAAAGTTTCACTCAACTCCTTTGCCAAACCTGTGATATTTGCGGCAGAAAGGCAAGTTTTCTAGAGATGAGACTCAGATTCGTTTAACGTATACAAAAGGGGAATGAGTCAGCTTTCAAATGGGAACAAGAAAATAAATCTTTTTTACTTCTTTTTACAATGTTCTTTGGCCTTTTCTACTTTGGTACACCTTTCACATAATACCTGGCTTCAGTGAACTTTATTTGGACAAAAAAAGATATGAGATGTATCACCAATCGGTTCTTTCAAATTTGTATACCATTTCGCCTTAAATTTTCTATAGTGTGTATCATTAAAACCTGACCCGGTGAATAATCTTATTTCTTGTTCAGGTTTGTCTTCGTTTTGGTATTAAGATAAGAAGCAAAAAAATCTCAGATTCACATCTCAAAGATTCCTACCCCCAGCGAAGTAGATCGAGACTCAGGTGTTCGCCAATTTTCATTGCAAATTTCGGCAGACAGTGTGGCAACTGGCAACCAGAAGAAGAAGTCATTTTTCTTTCAAAACGGAGGAAACGACCGTAAAAATCGTGGTTAATGTAAGCGTCTGTTGATCAGACAGTCTGGTTAATTTATAAAAGTGAGTTTTTGCAGAATTTTCTTTGAAACCCGAAACAGGTTTCGTGGAATGAGAAATCTTTAAGAATTCAGGTTATAATAATATAGATGTGCTTATATACTTCATAATAATATGCAAATGGAAGGGAAGCACCTGTAGCATTAAATTATGAAATTTTATATTCTACAAAAAATTCATCCAAGACATGTCACACGCTCACACGTAATGTCATTTGCAAAGCAGATGTCTCCGACAGATTTGGCAATTAGCGACATTAATGTAATTCTGTATGACATCTATGAAGTTTCAAACTATATGGATGAACTTCGGATTGGTAATAGTTTTAGAGAAAATTGTAACAAATACCTAATCACACTTGTAATTCCACAATAGCATTAAACTACTTTATTGTGACATTTGTAGGATTACAAATACACTTTGTCATGTAATGCGCATTATGATTAAATTTTCACAGACGTCATGTCGTCGTTTAGCAGCTTCTCACAAACGTTGTGACGAAGACGACCCTAATGTAAAGCTTGTTGTGACCTGTGAACATGGCCAAAAAAACCTTGGTTCAACTCATCGCTTTTGTTTTGCACTATTGCTAGCTTTTGTTTTCCTTATGGTCGTGACAGGGTTATAATTTCTGGAGAATTGCTGCGATGCATCGTAATAATTCCATTGAAACCAATGCGAAGAATTCATGCAAAAACTTGGATGTTTTTGCTTTCCTTTCTACTTTCATGTTCCATCCATCAACATTTACGATGACACACATTGTAAGTTTTTTAATACCTCCGTGACGTAGCTTTCTAACAAGTGCCTCCAATTCAAATCCAACTAATAGAATAATCTAAGATGATGCTAAGGTGTAAACTTCGTATATATTTTCAGAAAAGTGATTCGAAGCTTATCTAGCACAAAATTCTGGCAAAAGTTGCAAATTTGTATCTGATGGATTGCACTTGTACAACGTACAGATAAACACATGTAATCTATTTTCTAAGAACCCTGCGAATTTGATCACTTTTACTACCAGTCATGAATCGTGAAACAGTAGTTTGCAGATTGTTCGTCATGTCAAGTTTTTACATCAGTATTGCCTATTGCCTTTCTTGGTAATTTAATCACCCATGGGCCATATAATGCATGCGTGCAAATAACATGCAAAGTTGATAGTTCTCTTCTGTGTGTCGGAGAGAAAAGTAAAGATGGACACGTTCGGTGTACTCGATACATATGTCTCGTTTATTGCGTCCAAACAAGTCAATTTTAATTCTCTTTTATGATTATTTGACACATAAAATCTTCCACTTCACATATTTCGTGATAAATTGTAAAAACTCAGAAACAATTTATTTGAAAAGTGTGATTTGATATGTGTGTGCGGTCATACTTAGCTTTTGTTCGGAATAGAGCATATTAGTGCTAGTGCGCATTTATCTCATCTATTGTCTCTAGCTCTACTCTACTGCTAAAACGGCATAGGCATGTATTTTGGTCATATTTTTATTCCAGCAGGGGATGTCGATATTGTCGATTGAAGTTTAAAGGTTTTTCAAGGTGTAATGGATAAAATGCAACCTTTCTTACTTTACGCTTGTCATTTTGTATTTACTTTTGTTAATGTTCATACATGAACGCAAGAAGTTGAGAACATTAACCAAAGATTACATCTAATGCCTTGGACCTTGAACCCACCGAGGATAAAATGTAAATTTACTGGAAAATATAGCATTTTAGAGCCTGATAATAGTTTTTAGTTGAAGATTTTAAGAAAAATCAAGACATACACTCTAGCTCTGAAATCTCTTTACGATTATCACTATTATCAGTATCGCCTCATTTGCATTCGATATTTTTAGCATGAAAATAAAAAAGATTCGCAGGTTTCATGCAAGATGATAATTATAGTTCAGGATCGACAAAACCCTTCAGATGTGAAGTTGAGATTCACACATTTTATTTCGGTGCTGGACAAGTAAAAATGTAAAATATATTAAAAAGTAGAATCGCTCCTTTATCCTGTCTACTTGTCTAGTCCACGTTTTTATAGAACACGCTCAATACTCATTTGATTGAATCTTGATCGTTTTCTAAGATGTGGAGTGTAACATCAATCGAGTAGCATCGTGTAAACCAAAACCCGATCTCAAGTCAGACTTACAATTACCAAGCAGCACGGCTCATACTTTATACTACCAATGTACCCCATACTGTTGTGTCCAGATAGCAAAAATCTTGTAAAATACATGAAAAATATTTTTCATATACAAATATTGCACATAACGATCATGTTTGCTTGTCACTCTTTTGACAAATTGACAGCGATCTGCATGTTTATATATACGCATGCTTCACGAATCAGCTTTAATTTATTTAAAAATTAAATTTTTAATTGTTGTCCAGAAATCCGTCTGGAGTACATAAATCATAAGTTTTAACTAAATAATCAGACCATGTAGACTACCAAAATCAATACAATGATTTTCTCACAAAGGAATTCGTGACTTTTTGTGCGTTAATACTTGTGTTCCGAAATTCCTTGGTATTCCATGATTTTATATTTTCAGCTCAAGAAATTTGCGTCTTTGTACTTATAACAATATTTTTGTAGTTACTCCGTTGGGCAATTTCTAAGTTCACCTACAACGAGTGACAAGTAAGCAATTCAAAAAGTCCACAACAAATATATTTTGATTACGTGGATTTTGTTGGGAAAATTATTGACTCGTTTGTGTCAAGGGAGTCTGCATGGGGCAATAATTGAATGACAGGCGAATACGCAAAATTAACACAGAAGCTTGTAAATTACAACCATCCCGACGGAGCTGACGTACTTTGCTTTGTTATAGGGTGACCAGTGTATATTTACGCAGCCTGGGAAATATTAATAATGTTCAACGATCAGTGTTGTACCATTAAAAATTTGTCTCTTCACTTGTCATTGTGTGTGTATTTCACACACAAAAAACACATTTTCCAGCAGCGCTCATGTTCTCAGTCAGCACCGTTTCAATTCACTATGCTTCTTCGTGACCAACAAAAACTCACTGAACACTTAAGTTCGATGCCTATATTACTTGTGGTGTAGAGTAGGTTAGGTACCATTTCTAGTATAGCTGTTTAATTTATCGTGATTTGACAAGTTGGAGGTGCAAATGAGAGAATAAAATGAATTTGATATTTTCTTGAATTTTAAAATTCTACTTGTTCACAACCCATGTTCCAGTTCTGTGGAACATGGGTGGATGGATCAACAGCAGGATTATGGCAAACAAATAAGGAAAGATACGCATGTACTGAATTATTCTCAGTTTTGAATTTTCAACGGTGAGTCGGTGCTAAACTTAATGCACATGTGGTATCGTATGCCATAAGGAAGCTATATTTTACGTACATTTGTTGAATTATTTACACAAGATCACCATAAAGCATGTATCTAGCATGTATCTAAATGTCCAAGAATGTATTTCATTGGCACTTTAATATGAAAGGCACAGTGTTGATTTTCTACATGTGTAGTCAATTGTTTCGTTCATGAAGTTTGGTTTAAGTTGGCCAACTTGAATATAGGTTTCGTACGTAGAAGTACAAGCAATCACAATTTAACATCTTACATTATGCCTCCTTCGCCATTCCGAACGTTACAGGTAGGTACTTAAATAAACAAATCAAATGTACAGCATATAGCTCGCTGTTGACAGGGTGGTAGCCGCCTGACTATATTAAAATTAATTTGATTCTTAATTAGTCTTTCTGAGATGTTTGCGTTCAGCGAGCTGACTGAATCATCACAAAAGGTGCAACTTGCGGTTAATTAGGAAGATATTTGGCAGGCATGCGGCTTCTATTTGCTCATTGTTGTTTAGTCACGATCAAGGTTGCTCGAATCATTGCATTCCTATATATCCTTATAAACAGTTCCTTATGTGCACTTTTCGCAATTATAGTGTGTATATATGCAATGCAACGTGTTTATTTTAGGTTGTACATTACTCTCATGATCACTGGACATTTCCACGTACACATACACCGCGCAGCGTCCGTTTTTACGTGTAAAATAATAAGGAACGATTTTTGATGAAGATTTTTGTACTTGTATCGCTAATATGTTAACACCAACCAAACCATATTTGAACGATTAATGTCACTAAAAATTTGTTATACGGCGAGTGTGCTTTTAGGAATACTTTAAAGTTTAGGATATATTCACGTTTAGAATTAAAACTAAAACGCACGATGCTACTACTAAACTAAAGTACTAACGATAAGACATGAACCAATGACATGCCTTCAACTTCAACATTCCAAACTAAATATGCGTAACTTGTCATAATCAATGGCTAACCTAAATACCTTCCAAAATAATTTATTCAGTGCTCGCTGGTTAAATTGTCCTTAGGTTTCTGTCACACCTTTTACCGAATAGATGTTATATAACTTCGTGAATTGGATAATATATAGTCCATATTATTATGTCATTGTAAACTTCAATAGTTGTTTGGTAGATATAAGATTTACCCACACACTTATTACGATTAAGGCGAATCTTTTTCGACAATGGGATGAGGAACATGCTTAAGAGAAATTAAAAATGGAAATTAGATTACAAATTCGTCATTGGCAGATTCCCAGTACATAGTAGCTGATATTCATAAAGAAGTGTAGCGGATAAGTATTTCTATTCCTTTCCTTTTCGCTTAGACCCCTTCCTGAATCTTAGAATGGAAATTGGGCCGTGCTGACTTCCTGCCTGGCCCATGCTATGTGTCGTGTCCTGTCTCAAGGAATGTTCTCACCAACGAAAAAGTATTTTTATGAATGAGATAAATATATTCCGCACAAATTGATCACACGAAAGTTATAAATGATCTGTGCAGGCAAGAATTTCAAACACCATATTTACGGCATAGATCTAGTAAGTAATGCTCCTCATTACACAAATTAATTGAGGTTGGTACATTTAGGAAATCAGCATTGTTTCACAAGGTTAATTCTTTTCCAACAAATGACCAATTGCAGTTAAGTTCCTTATGAGACTGGAAACGTAGGGTGAATCGTATGGCATTGCTTTGTTTTGCTGTACACACATTATAAATAACGAAGGGCTCGGCATCATAGTCTAAATCACGATCGTCCTTTTCCCATTTACTTTTCATTTAACTCTTTCATCCTCTATTCCGATTTCGCGTGCAGAAAGAGGGCTTGACCTGTGACATAAACACATCATCAGCAGCAAACTGTATGATCTGAACGAGAGGATGATCTAAACAGCCTACGCTAAAGACAAAAATTTGGCGTTCATCTCCAAACCAAAAATATCATTTTTATTATTTTAGCTATGAACATACACATAATGGCGCACATGCGCAAGCTTTTGTTCAGGTAGAAGATTGAAGATGGTACCTTGATGATTTTGTTTTCTAACAAATTGTGCGTTCTTTAAACTAAGGATGGGCTGCTGTAGGCTTGGAGTTTGAGAAGTCTTTGAACATTGAGCAAAACGTACTTCACAAGTCACAAACCTAAGCTGTTGTTGGTTCGATGTGCATTTACTTACGAGTTTTCCAGACAAACACAAAATGTTCATGAAATACCATCTATCTACACAATAACCTATACTATCTTTAATGTGAAGATGAAATTCATACATCAATATTCAAAAAAATGTCTACCCCACACGCTTCTACTCTTGAAAAGGACACCCTGTGATCATTGTCTCCTCTCCTGATCTTATCCAATTCTACAATCAACTTTTACATATTTCCTACAAAACATCTTCCCTCTGCATGCCACAAGTAATTATAGTTTGATCAAAATATACACGAGAATCAACCCCTTTCAGCCAAATGTGGTTTCAAAAATCTTAATTTTTCTGGAGCCGCCACATCAATCAGCCCTTTATTACGTACGTGTGTATGAAGTAAGATGATGAAAGATGCTGCCAATTAGTCACTGATGAAAACTGGACAAAAAACGGAATATATTGTGGAATTGAGAAGCTCGTGTGGATTGTGGATGAAGGAAGCACTTCTGTTATATTAGCCCTCCAGCCATGTTCTGTCAGTCAGAGTTGAGCAAACTTCCACGTGCGAAGATGTGGGATCCTTTGTTCTTCTCTGCGAGTGACGTGCCGTATATTATTTTCTCTTTTGCGAAATGAAGGATTAAAGTTTACTGTCTTTGTCTCTATTTTGAATCTTTCCCAAGACAAATGAGTTAAAAATGAAGTAAGTGAATTTTCAACCTTAGCCCTTCTTCGTTGTCCACTGTGGATTGGAATGTATCCTTGAGAAAATTAGTGACAAAAATATATCATTACAATGATTCCTCGTTGTCATTTATTTCTTGATTTTTGGTCGTTGCGTGAAAAACTGAAAAGGTTGTACATATACTTTTCCAGCTTAAATTAACCTCTGATAAGTAAACCTCTGTTCAAAATAAAAGCATACAAGTTTTCCTCAGAGAAGTTTCCATTTCATGGTCAGAACTTCTGTAAGAAAATCACTTACTTCATTCTTGGCGAGTGGACCTTCTATTATTCCATAAATATGCATATGAGTGTAGAGTAATTGTGAAGAATTGACTTATAGGCCAATTTGGTGGTGGCGTCGGTACTGAAAATATCTTCCTTCGACATCGACTGGAAATGCTAACTTTATATGTACTATAGGCATATACATGCGTTCATATATTACATAATATTATATAGCTCATCTCTTGTGAGATGATTGCAGATAATTTGAAATTCTTTCTGAAAAATTGATCGAGGTTCTACGATATTCTTGTACACTGCCAAGTCACAAAGCTCACCTCACCACGCGCGTTAATTGAGTGAGTAAGAGGCAGCGTTGTGTAATTAAATGCAAATACATTTTCCCCAAATATGGAAGCAGCAACAGGTAATTGTATACTTTAGTACCTTTGTCTCAACTTTTTGTAAAACCGTTTCTGGGGCGGTTGGAGAAGATATTTAAAAAAACTTTTCCAAATCTAGCACGAAAATCAATCTATGATTAATGGGTTTGAGTCATACATGCGTAAAAATTGCTGAAGAATTACGCGACTGAATCATTTGTCCTCAGCACTTTGTGTTTTTATGGGAATAATTGTTTTTTTTATATTTCTCTCATCATCCTTTTCTTATCATCCTACCGATCGCGATCTTCATCTTCCAGTAATAGAGTCTCTAGATGCAATGGAGCTGGATGTGTTGTCATATTCTGAACACATAAATTTGCAACAACATCTTTGGAACTGTTCTCATATTAACTTTATCAAAAATACAAGCATAAATACCTTGGTCTATCAATCAATCTGAACAATTCTCACACCCGACATGTTTCAGTAATTCAACCAAACGGCGTTTAGCAAGCCTTCTCTATTTTCAGGAAAATCAACTTGTTCTACAGGATGAAATTGTCATGATTATTTTCATTGTCCTGTACAAATTCAAGAACAGGCAAATACAATGGCGTTTTATGACATTAAAATTAAAAGACTTTCTTCGGAGTTTCAAAACTTAAATATGCTTAAAAATCAAGAAAGGTATGCTGATGTCCTCGAACTTTATTTGAGTACCTTCATATAGATACCTCATGCATAATTTTGCTTGCCTTCTGTTTGAGTATACTAAAGTTTATTGCCTCTTCTCTAAACAAATAAATTTGATGATTGAAATTCACTGAGGTTGAATGTAAGTAAACTGTAATTGTGCCATACCTTAAGCACAATGATTCTCACCCATCAAAATTCAAGCTAATTCATTTGTTTTAGTCCTTCACATAATTCTGTTGTTGGAATCTGGAACATCTTGATTACAAAACTTGCAGATGATGATGATATCTTCTAATATGCTTAATTTGTACATGTGAGGAAATATATGAATCACAACTACAAAATGATCATCGCAAAAAGGTAAAGAATTAATTCATACGACATTCATCATTTGTCATAATAATTCATCATTAATTATTGCATCATTTCATCAAATAGCTACATACGACGTATATGTCAGTGTCAATGTATTCCTAATGATGAGTCACAATGATGTATTGGAAATCCGCTTGAGCTTACTAAAATACAAAATGTACAAAAATATACCGGCCTACCGTAAGGAAGGGCTTATCGTGGTGAAATGTTCGCACTGATGATTTGTCCGCATTATCCGATCGCCTTTGGAATGCTGGAAGTTCGAGTAACAAACAAGTTGACGTTGCATTAATTTGGAACTCTAAGAAAAGTTACAAGCAGGAGATATGTTTAGTTCATGGTTTTAAGTTGAGAGATGATCCTCTGTCTCCGAATCATAAAACTTCAAAAATTTCTCCTCAATCGCTTTCATGAATTTAATTTACAATGTGCATTCCAGCAACTAAGATTACTATAAATATATGCTATGGACTATTCCCTCTGAAATTAAATTGTAACCTATAATAATAATAAAATATTCGTTTAAAGTTGATCATGAAATAGCAATGATGATGAGAGCTGCCAGTATCTTGTCAAGGTAGTTTCCATTACTCATTCATTCACTCTTTGAGCTTTTTTCTTTTTTAGCAGGAGGAGTGGAAAGAAGAGGAGCAAAGATGGCATTTAACAGATTATAGCACTTAAGTATATTTTCAACACAGGATCACCCTTCATTTGAATGGATCAGTCTTTGAATGAAAAGTCTGTAAAAGAGGATGTAACGTAACATGCACAAAAATCCATGATTTCTTAACCCATCCAAACAAAGCATGACGCTTCGATCATTTTTCATTCATTCATTTTTTCATCCACTCCACTTCGTCCATCTGTATTAGTTCCATTTCCTCGACTTCCTCTCACCCTCCAAAACTACGCATCTTCTTCGCTTCATGACTTAACCACACACATACATAACCTCCCTTCCCATCACCTTAAAAGCTCGAAACGCCATTATTATCATGCTCGATGTTGATCCATTCAAAAAAAACGAGGAGCACGTTATTAGATGCGTGGAGTCTCTCTGAGAGGGGATTTTTGTAGCCGTACCTATATCCTTAAAAGACTTGATGATTCATTACAAAGCAGATAAGAAAGTACATGTGTCCATGAATGTTTACATAAGTGTGTTGTCGCATTTTATGCAAGTCTTTTTTCGCCGTGTGTCGTGCATCTTCCATACACAAATGCACATTATATAGTGTCCATATTATACTTCAATGAAGAGTTGCAACAATTATGATTTGCATGTCCATCCGTCCGTCGTCCTGCCTCTCTGCCACCCTTCATATGTGCATGTAACAACACAATGACAGCAACGTAACAACAACACATCAAAACTCGAAAAAAATGTTGAAGATGATGCTACAAGATTATGCACTTCACCTTCAGGAAAATATGCATTCAAGTTGGAGCAACAATATTTGTGTGTGATGTGTAATAATGTCCCTACTTTTTAGATGGAAATGGAAGTGTTCATTATACACATATCGAATGTCAAAAATTACAAGTAACAATGAATAAGTGAAGTACTTCTAAGTATGTGTAGGGCCCTTCTTCTTATGAAACTTTTGGAAGTAAAGAAGTGTGTCCAAAATAAAAGTTTGGGATAGTGATAGTAAAAGTACCACACGTATTAATTTGTGTGCAAGTATTGGTATATACGATGAAGCTACATATATGCACATCACCTATACCGATGATGTCGTTTGATTTTCTTTGTATGAATTGTGGCTTTGTGGATGATGATGAGATGAAATAACCTCAAAAACAACGGACGCCCACGACTTTGACCTCGCTTCATGATATATGAAATGAAGAGGAACGAAAACATTGATTGATAAATTGAATGCATAATTGGGTGCATAACGGCACTGATACGGATTTATGACGAGGGTGAGTGTCTGCGTCCCTCTAAAACATTATGTTACTCTAATTGTACGTTATATAAATACTGATGACTGAATCATTTTGACTGTCACGCCAAGCTATGTAATGCACACAAGTCTCTTATAGGTTGTTACGACGGGTCAGTTAAACGATCCAAATGTGACAAAGTATTTATTGTATGAAAAATGCTAAATGCTTTTCAAAATTTTCCTTGAGAGCGGAAAATCCAGAAATCTCATAAAGTAGTTGAGTTGGCTCATTTTTAACAGATGAGGTTTCGCCTTCTGCCAAAAGTTCACATATTTATTGTCTCGTTCTCGTCCCCCTTGTTGAATCCGATGAATAATGTCAACTGCATCGTCCTATAATCCCAAGTTTAAAAGTTGTGGGATTCCTCGTTTTTTACGTAACGAAGTGAATACTTGCCATGAGAAGATTAGCATATACAGATTATGACTGCAACAGCACCAGGATAATTCATTAGTAAAGGCATAGCAAAAGTTGATTTGACCAGCGTTACTGGACTCGGCAGACCGCTTGCTTGTTGCTTCACATATAGCTATTGTGTAGATCTTCTTGTCTTTGTACAAAAAATGTTACCTGTAGCATCATCGTCGTCTTCGTCGTGAACTGATCAAATGGAACCACTACTGCAACAGTGTGCAAAATTCTTTTCGCACAGGTGCTACCTTCCCTGTATAAACTTGTCTAAGAACCTGTATAAGAACTTGTAAGTTAATGTTCAAAAGGATAACTTCAAAGTTGTCGTGTTTCGCAGGTCTATTCTATAGCGCTGTACATGGGCAATAGTTATATATTCCATAATGCTGATGCTGCCGCAACATGAATGCAAAATATAATGGATCGACATAATATTAAGTAAGTTAAAAAAGGATGAGCTTCACAATCACAATTATATATGCTCGCTTCCTTGAGCTTTTCCACTCAGAAGAGTATTTGATCCTCACCTGGAAGATCAGTTGCTCCCACTTGTCCACTGACAGTCGTTTTGTAAACACTGATTCAGAAATTATTATTTTTTCACTACCCCGTTCCAACTTACAACCCGCTCCCAGTAATACTGAGACAAATTTCAAAATTCTTAAATCAAAATTTAAAACTGTCTCAAACGTACCCCAGACAAGCTGGATCTATAAATTATAAAGGAGTGCCTGCAAAAAGTGATAGTGATTTTATTGAATTCAAAATCAAAGCCAAATCATAAATAATATTCTTTAACCCCAAAAAGACCAGACGGCTTGTCGCCACACACACTATAACTCGTGCGTCCGAAATAAACGGCTGAGAACTACCTGGTAGCCATATAGAATCCTTTTTTTAAAAAGGCGATAATATCACAGGTAAGCCCTAAGCCACAAATACATATATCTTTTTTAGCTTGCTATACGGAATTCTTGCAAATTTTTTTTTGGCACATTCATCTGTCTTCATGTCTGTTTGCAATCTGCATATAAAAATGTGCATACACGTCTCAACTCTCAAAGTTGCACAAAGTGATGCGGATGACTGACATGTACGAAAGGAAGACGATTGACTATGAAGCACCTTTGTGTGTGACCAACCAGCCCTTTTGACTTGATCATAATTGTATATAGAGACAAAATTCAGAAAACGGCCTTTAAAGCTCATTCATCTTATAGTCCACCTTTTTGTTTATATGCTCGCATATCTTCTTCCCTTCTGGCAATTAGCCATTAGCCCAGTTAAATACATTTATTGGAACGTTAGCAATGAGCTAGTTTCAGTCATTCGACGCTGCACAATTATTATTATCTTAAAAGAAAAAAGCTCTTTGTTCGTCTTCGCTCTTGTCTTTGGAGAGGAGAAGATCCTTAATTTGGACAAGCTTTCTGTAACATCACGTCTCACGTTGATTAAAGTTTTAATGGAAATGCGTAGAGCGATTTTAACCTTTCAAATAGGAGACTGTCGCAGCAGCGGTGTCCATTTTTCTCTTTCATATGCACATGATGGCATAAGCATAGTATATATTATGTCTTTGGGAGTCATTAGACTTATAAATATTAAAATGTCCAAGGTGCGTATACGTAATTTTAAAACCCAGTCATTTTCCTAGTCTGCTTGGCTTTGGCTATCTGATGAACTCTGCATTTACTAAAAGAGGTTGCGTTTAATTCATTTTTTAAATGTGTGCTAGACATTGTCAGTCTCAAGATCAGATCAACAGATCAGAAGATTTGATGATGATACGGCGGTATGCATTTTTATGAAATTGTGCTGCTTGCACTTTTTGGAAAGGGCAAGGTAGACTGAAAAACTCATTTATCACACAAAGTGGACACTCGCACAATGCAATAATTACCACGTTACGCGCGTACCTTACCTCTTTTAGGGTTTTACATAACATAACTTTGGGATTTTACTTACAAAATCTCTCTCATTGGCTTCGGCTCAACATAACATGTTACGTTAGGTAACTTACAGAAATCTTTCATTTCACGCATAATGTGCAGTTTACAGAGTTGAGTACTTTTATGGTGACGGTGACATCTTTGAAATATCATTCATGCGTCATGCCTGCCAAACGGAAGATAAAAGGAATAAGGAAGATACACTATTAGCTTCCAAAAAAATTATAAGTACGTTAGTTCATAACTGCTTTTACGTGTTTGTTTTTAAAAAACAGTAGGAGTCCAACTATAAATAATGCCCTTATTTATACAACTTAATTCTTTGAAAATCCTCTTTACCAAGAATAGGATCTTGTTCGCAGATTAGGAAAGAGCAAACACAAAAACTGACTTGTCGTTGGTGGTAATGTTGTGTCGTTGTGTGTAAAAACGTTTGTAGACATTTGATATCCCCTGCCGAGGGTACTCTTGAGAATTTTTCTCATAAAAGGTCTGCAAGTATAATTACGCGCATCTCTCATGATTGCGATTTGCGACTATCATGCAAAGATATTTCTCTCTCGGCATCCCTCGAACGTCTCCTCTCCTCGTCTCCTCTGATTGTGGCAATGCCTTTTAATCAAATTTATTCATGCTATTACAATTTAGATAAGTGAATCTGCTCGAATAAAGCTTGACTGCGGAGAGGAGAAGAGGAACCATTTAAAATGGGCAAAAATCAAAGTTGTAATGATAAAAGGTTGGGGACGATGATGATGATAATGTGCAATGATCATGAACATGATCATGATAATTGTACAATGACGAAAAGGAGACAGGGTCTCTCACTTTACACAAAAATGTATTTCTTCATTCGCTTTGCAAATCTTATTCTCAACTAATTCTTCCATTTATTGCATTTTCTTGCAATTTGCAAATCTCTCACTTTTCCATACTTTTAATAGAGCACGATTACAATGCGCATTTCATTATTATAAAATGTCGTTCCTTCGTTTTTGGTTCTGATCTGGCCTGTCGCCTCAATCTCCTTCTATCCATTCCAAATGTCCATCTTCCTCCTTCACCAGCAGAAGACAAGACGACTGTTATTGGGAACAGAAAAAAATTCTGAATGCTTTGCATCTGAAATTAGGTGCAAATTATAAGTGTGTTTCCATTTCAGTTTTGTCAAAAAAAAGACTGTTGTCTTGTTGGATGCATAGAACTTTTAACCTTCTGATACGAAGCATAAAAGTGGAGTCGACTAGTCGAGCCTTTCAATTTGACGTTGACAATTTCTTGTACAAACACAAACAAATCGTGTGTAGTTCATCTGAGAAAAAATTGTTAGGTATTTTTATGTCATCAATTTTTTTCGCTGTGAACCTTTCTCACCTCGATGACATGACACTGGAAGGTGATTGAAATGAACTGCTCGTAATAATCAATTTTATTAGTAGTTCTCATGTACTTGCAGTTTCCGAGCGGAGGAAAATATTTATGACTAAATGTATAAATTTTGTCCTTGTAAATTTGCAAAGTCCGTTTTCTATAATATTGCCCTCAGAGAGTTCCTATCTAATTAATATCCACTTTTGTTAGCAAGCGGATATTTAGGACAGTTATAAAGATAAAAAAGAATTCTAAGCCTAAGCCGTCACTTTCGTATTGATAATTCCGCCACTTCCGGTGTCGAATGTTTTAACCTTTTGACAATGAGCTAAACGAGCCGTCAATAACCATCATCATTCTTCATCCCCTGTCAATATATCGTTAGCATCATTATAGTAATTCCTTTATCTTACTTGAATACATGTTAGGGCAAGCACAATATATCTCTAATCACGGTTCACGAACAAATATTGTTTGGATTGGAGGTCCTATCAACGGAACATATCACACAAGTAGTGGCATGAAAAAATATATGTACATCAAAAGAAGCGCATCTTCAACAATCACATCATCAATCTGACATCATTTCCTTCATTAACTTGAGCGCACGTTTTAAGAAGTGATTTTGTTTTGAATGCATAATTCTAGTGATGAAAGGATATACAAACAGTCATTTATCTGAAGTTTCCGTTGTTTTTTTCTCGGCACTTTTTTGTGAATTTATTATTCACCATTGTTTCTTGTATTTAGGGTGAGAGGGAGAGGGACATGTCCAGCCAGAGAGTCGATGCACTTTTCTCATCTTCTCATCCTCATGCATAATGTAATCAAGTAATAACTCACGAATTGGATAGTTTACGTAGGTACACAAACTACGAAATGAGCAATAACACTTTTGTTCTGAAAAATAAATTTTTATCCATATACTATATACGTAGGCATATGAATGTATATTTCTAATGAAGAACAATAGGACACTAAATGAACTTGACATTAGTAAGGTCGCATAATATGCATAATAACTATCACTCTGCTGATCAAGTACATATTCAATGAGGAAGACTCGAAACATTGTCATTTTGTATTAAAATGACAAAATTTTAGGGAATAGTTTTCCATTGGCTGCATTGCATAAATATTTTGATAATGAAATCTATTTCCGTTTAACCCTTAGTAAATTGCGAACAGTTAGCAATCCCTGTCAATAGCTTTGTTAAGAAAAATCAGCAGGATGACCATACCTTCCGCATTCATTAATTAACGGGTATTGTGTTTGTCTTTGGAGTTATAGTTGAGTTTAAAGACTTCAAAGTAGAGTTCTTATGTCATTTGCAGAATGGCACTAAATGTAAAAATCTATCACCTAAAGCTAAGAGTGAATTTTTTAGACATACGTTATTTAAAAAGCATAAAAAATTATTTGATAGCCTAAAGTGGAGGATTCATTTTGATTACACCTTTAAACTAAGTTGCTTTTTGATCGGCTGGCACACTGCTGTCTTCTGTGCCAACTGCCAACGCCATATTATGAATGACATTTCAGAGATTTGTGTTGATCACGCACACCATCACGCTATGATCCCTCTCCTCAAGCATGCCACATTCCAGTTCCAGTTGTTCAGCGAAAAATTAATCACAGCGGGGTTCTAACACTTGAGAAATTCCGACTGTCCAAAAAAGCTAGATTTGCATGTAATCCCTGCACAGAAAATTGACGGTGAGCGAGAATGTTCTCTTTGAGCGAGAATGCATTTTTCAACAGGTTTTTTTCGGGGATTCTATATTCATTTTATACCTCCAATGAAGTTAGCATGCATGCAACTGTCACGGTCCTACTGGACTTGATCTTTTGGCAGGACCTTATGGTAATTAGAAATGTGAATATCACGGAGCCGCATTGTCGGACCAGCAATGTTTTCTAAAGAACTGACAAGTTAACCATTTAATCATTCATATTTTCCATGTTCACATTTCACATTGCCAATGGCATATGATTTTCCCAAAAAAGCTTGATTACCTCCTCTCTTCTTTTTTGTGCTATTTTAATATTTTGGCAGAGAAGGATTAAAATGGTAACTTGAGGAAAGAATTCCGCAAATTCTGTGTAAATAGTGATTTATATAAATCCAAGAAATATGAGAAACGAATTTGCTCCTAAATTTATGTTATTGGAGCTGTCTTAAAATACTTGATGGATGGAATAATTAACTTTTATTCCTGGAATGAGAAATATCAGCTATCAAGCCTTCCAGCATTCCACTGCTGAAGTCATTCAGTTTTATTCTTCGTTGACGGAGCTCGTAAGCAACTTCACATTTTCTTGAGAATGGTTATGGTTATAGTTATCCAGCAGATAGGGAGATGAGATAGAGCGTCTTGAATGGTTGTTTCTTGAGATATAACGTATGAGCTAGACAAGTTGGAACACGAAACGGGTTGTTCTGAAACGATATCTTTTTTAACCTTGAGTACAAACAAGTCACATTTTATTTATTCTCAGGCTTCGTTGTACAGAGGCTTGGAAAAGAGGATTTAAAGCAAAATCAACCCCGAAATTGTTAGAATTTTGCTCAAGTGGTACGCTGATGCTTATCAGAACTCTGAAATTTTCTAAGAAAGATGAGTTTTTCCTAAAGATTCAATAAAAAGGTGAAGGTGGCCATAAAATGCATACGAGAATTATATGCAAATACAAAATTCAGACAAAAAGTTTAGTAAACGTTTTGTAGCTGTAGACTTGGAGGTATACTCGTATTATGAGTAATCATACATTTCATATTATATTCACATCTGAAGAATATACTGACTGATACTGTGGCGAGATGAACATAGCCGAAAACAATACCGTTTTTGTGTTCATAAATTGCTGAAAGTGCAAACAATATAACAATTCTGGTGACAAGTCAATCCTTATCTTTTCAAAGCAGCCATCGTCGAAACATAGAACCACACTCTCAACTCATTCACGTTTCTGGGTTTAGTTTTTTGAATAGAAGTTTTAAAATAGACATGATAATCACTGCAGCCTAAACTTTGCCTAGAACTTGTAATGTGAAAGGGTTTCTCTTACATAGGCAAATATATGCTCGTGCTCAAGCTGTGAAGTCATAGAATTTTAGTCAGCCGTACCGATATACATTAACCATAAGTTTGTAAATATGCAGATCGTGTTTTCACGTGGCACACCTAATTTCCCACAGATGACACACTGGTAATTTACAATTTACAATGAGTACTGGATGGTGGTTATATTATTTATTGTGCGTATTATAATTAGCATATATTGCACCTTTGTGCCCGCACCAACTGCCTAACCTACAGTTTGGAGAGGAAGCCCATCACATCACATCTGAAACTTTTCTACGAAAAGGGAAAAGGGTAGATTTCATACTAGACCAAATTCAACCTTACTTCGTATTACGTAAACATTAAATCATAAGTTTGATTATGAAAAGGAAGACAACCGATTACAGCAAAGAAAATATGAATGGATTTTGGAATGGGAATGGTTTTTGTAATTTTCAGCAAAAGTACTTATGAATGAAACCCACGCAAAAGTGGGTGGCTTCACTAAATTGTAAATCACAAGTGACGTAATAGACTTATGGCTGATACACATCATATGGTGATCCCTCTGTAACAATTAATTTTTGATTTCTGAGATGAAGCATCGGTCCAGTACAAGAGTCCAGTTTTACCCAGTTAGTGCATTCATAAATTTACAAAAGTTCAAAAGAGCATGGAACCTAGAGAGCTGATTTATTTTCAGGCAGACAACAGTTTAGAAAGAGACGAGGTGTGTTGTATAAATTACATTAAGTATGTCTGAATTCTACTACACTGAACTGCGGTTCCATAAATATATTTACTTAAAATAATTATGACTGAAGGAATTTTAACTTCTTGCTGATGTATATAAGTAGTATAGGTTTATGAATTCGGCAAAAAAATTATTCTGTTACAGATGAAGATGATAAGAAACATTTAATATACGAATTACTCACCTTTCCGTCGAGTCGACTCGTTTTGTTACGCTGTCTCTTTGATTTGGAAGGTTATTTCATCGATTTATTATCGCTAATATGAAGTTATGACTGGGTAAACGGCTGTTTATAACAGGAAAGATGCAAGATGCACTTGTAAATAAAATAAGGTGCATAAAAAAGTTGTAATAAATTTGAGCATTAGTCATTGCTGGTGGCATTTTGCTTGACGAACCTACTCTGTCACATAAATGTGCAAACAAGATAACGGTTGTACTGCATGTCTCGTTCTAACGCCAGAAAATATATCGTACGGCTAGACCTCCGTGGTTTAGTAATCCATATATGAATGTTCGTTATTTCAGACTGAAGAAGTTCGATATCTGCTGAACTCTGATTTCTGAGTATCCTTAATTCACATTATTATGCCGAGAAAATCATTGTCTGATACATGCCAATGAAATTGAGTAAGTAAACTTAGGCCGGCAGCCCAGTGGAAAGGAAAGTCGCGTACATGCATCCAATCCACATAAATACCCATTATCGATGCCGTCATATCCATCGCAATGTTTAATTAGATACAATCCTCCCCGTATTTAAGTAATTAGCAAACCCATCTTGGGTCTTGGTGTACCCAAAATAATCTTTAGTGAATCTTAATTTTCCCTTAATTTCGCTGCTTTCGGTTGATTGATAATTTCTTTTGTGATTTACACTTGATGAAGAAATCTGATCCTAGCATTCTACCTTATTCAAATCATCGTTCTCAAAATTATTGTTTTTCTCAGCGCAATAACTGAACATTATTGAGATGATATCTCAGAATCAGATAAAAAAGAGGAAAACTGGACCCTCACATCTGGAGATGTGTGTATGTTATGATACACCACTTGCTGCTGCACCCACAATATGCATCAAGTTTCAGTTTTATTACTATTATCATAATAATAAGTGAATCCCTTGTTCTCATAGCTTTCTACTTTTCATAGAGGTGGTCAAGAAAAAACCACTTATCCCTGCCAAACCGACACGTTTTTGTTGTTGGGTCGTTGTTGAAGTTAATGTATGCCTACCACCCTACCAAAAAATCTTTTGTGATGAACCTTTTTTTCAAAAGAAAAAAGTATTTAGAGATGAAACAAGCAGCACAGAAACCAATTTCCATTTTTATTATAATTTCATTTTGTGCACTCACCGTTTAACGTTTTAACCTATGCTACCACCATTAATTTTAATATTTTATGCCTCTGGAAGCAATTAGATTTACAAGAATCTATCAAAAATTTTGTGAATTTGGGTGGTTGCAATTTACGACAAAAGTTGTTGGAAATATGTGGAAGGAATCTTTTTGTCACTAACGCTTACATTTACATTTATATGGACCACTTGTTGAGGTAAAAGTACATTAAACGCAACATACCTCTCACAATCTGCTTCAACATTTTTTATGCCACCGTTGCTATTTCGATGAAAAATAAAAATAGATTTTAATGATGGATTGTAGTGTTGTGATCATAAACGTGATTATCTCAACATCGTCATGATTTAGTTTTCCTTCGAGCGACGATATGTTACGTGAGTCTGGCACGCTTGAGGTTTGCCATTTTGCAGCAAGAATGCATTTTTCTATAACACTCTCGCCGTCAGAAAGTGACTGGCTATTAAGATTGTTGTTGATATATTCCTTACACCACCAACAAGCCGAATGGATCTCTCTCTACCTTCGGCAGTTTAGAGTAGGCAATTCTTTTATGGCGTCTCTTCTCCAATATATGGATTTGTCCTCTTGTCTGCCTTTGTGGTGATAAGAAATGATGATCATGTTAATCGTGAGAAAAACATTTTACTCCAAACTCATGGCCATTCATTTTTCTTGTCGTCGTCTCTCCAATTTTTTTCTCACTTGACAAAAATTGAGTTCCTATGTCCATATGTCACATGATGATTTTATATGTCGTTTTCAGCAGGTTGCACTTGATGATTTGCAAGAGTTATAAAAGGAGAGAGAAGTTGGAGCATAATGTTTACGTATGCAAACAACTTTATTTTATGCGATCCATGAAGAGTTGAAACACTGACAGAGAGCCCAGAGCCTTTTGGAAATTCATTATTCATCACTTTTACTATGTAAACAGAATGTGCGCTCAGCTCACTGATTCGGAATGTATGCCACCGAATCTAATCTTCCAATATGCATTTTGGTAGAGTAATTAAAAATCGAGAAAATATATGGAGCCAAAACAACCACCTTGTCACATTGTGCTTTTTACGTAAGTTTATCCTTTTCTTGGTATCATATTCCAGGATAAGAAAGTATAATGGAGTACATGCTACAACATGCTGCAAAGTATGCGCTTAGGAGCGAAATAATTAATTACTTATTTATACACCTGGTGGGCATCATAAGGAATGCACACATTATCTAAGCAGACACTCTGAAACTGGTAAAGTGGGTTAGAGTCGTGACTCGATAATGGAAATTTTGTTGAGGGAAGTGTTTCAGCCCGAATCCCATTTGATCCGAATAATCATTTTCTGGCTGTAATGTGCATATAGTGCATACACGTGGATCTAAAGTCGATAGTCATCAGAAGTGAAGATGACGCAGTATCTTAAGATTAAGAAAACTGGAATATATTATTTGTCTCTTGCAGGTTTAACAGGTGTGTATAATATGGCATATAGACCTTGCATTTGTTTCAGATCTAATATGCACAGCACACCGAAGGTCTTTGATAGTTGTTATTTTTCACCAAACGTGGTATTTCTGGAACTTGACAAATGAGCTGAATGGGAACAAGAAACATACGCAAAGCACATGAATATGTACATAATCAGATGAATTTATGAATTTAATTAGTAAGCATAGCTCTCTACTCATTAACTTGAGTCATCACATCAATAATAGAATACTACACCAAGTTTTCCTAGAAAATTTTTGCACTAAATAAACATGATCATTGGACAAATGTGCGCAATGTCATGTTTTGCTTGTGTTATTGTTGTTGAGGAAGGTAGTTTGATTTGCACCTGCATAATTGATAATTATCTGGTGGGTATGCTCCGTGCTTCGTATACAAATTATTATTTAACGATTCCCTTTGCAAGAACTCATAGTATATTGAATGGCTATATATTATGTACTACGCAAATATGAAGGGTTTTGTTGCTGCATAAACTGCCAAAAAACTCGTATCGTTTCTTCGAGTTAAACATTTATATTATTACGCTGTCTTGTCCAATGGAAGAAGCAATAATATTGTTCCGAAGCAAGCAAAAAATCTTGAATAGCAGATGAATTTTCGGCGATTCTTTATGGCGAAGCGCGTTGAAAGACTTTTTAGTGACATGTACACGAGTATGATAAATGACTGAAGAGAACTTATTTGCTTCTCCGCGTGTCCACATTAGCATCAGTCATGTGTGATTCTATGAGACAAGTGGAAGATTCAGAGTGACCACACGACGAGAGACGAGACTAACTTTATCCATTCACATAAATTCATATGGCACAAAACGCATAATAATTTTGCATGTTTAACATATTATCAGCACTCCTTTCCTCAATTCTATTAATCTTTCAGATTCATATTTTATATATATATACATTCATATGTGTAATAACTAATTTTTTCGGTTTAATGCTTATTTATAGAAATGGGGACTGCTGTAAACATGATGAAGTCGATGGTGCTATCTAAATCTTGCCTAGTTGGTGTCGTCCTATTCCTGGCTTGGGCACCCTCACCGTCTTTGCAGAATCATTATTGTTCCATTAGCAAAGATCACACACTATGTAAATTTCAGGTAAGTGTGGGGAGTATAGTATAGTTCTTTGTCAATACCATAATTATGGCGTAGTCATTTGAGAAATTTCTTCAGTCTGGAAACTGGTCTGGAGTCTGGACATTTTGTTTACGTATATCCGCAGCAAAAATGCTTAGATTTGAAACGACAGTTATTAAAAGTGTATTTAAACCTTGACGAAAACATGTGTCAATACTCAATGAATATTTGGAGTGTCTAGACACATCAATTATAGGTACACATCAATAGAGGATTATTATGCAATTTCGTGTAATATGAAAGGAGACAAAATTTGGCAAAGTGCCTGCTTCCACCTTCCTACGTCATTGTATTAAACATCGCAAACATTTAATTCCTTCTTTACACGTCAACCTAACAACAATAACGTACTTGTATAACGTAATGTTTTGCTGCAAACGAACTTTCCAATAATTGTCACTCTACTAGATGAGTGTAGACTTAGACGAGTTTTGAGAATATTCTAGGAGCTGCCTCTATTTCCCCATGAATCCGTATCTCAAATTATGTCTCATTGTCCAATTATTTTCCAAAGGATTTGTTTACGCAAAAAATATGTAACGTAATTTGTTAAATTCATATATCATTCATTATTAAGTTAAAACTTTGTCTGCTATCTGTCTGGCCCATATCGTAGGTGTAGCATGTACCGTATACCGTACACGTACACACGTGTCAAATATTTCACACGAGCATCAGTTGTTCATGTTCACAGATCCTCAGACGATCACGAAAGACACATTAAAAACTCGCTGAGATCGTCTTCTGTCCAGTGGATCATAAAAGCTCGCCAGAAATGGAAAGCGTATTAAAGTTATTGTGTAATTAATGTTCGCCATAGTTGAAGTTTTACATGATGATCATGATCATGACAAAGAGACCTACACACGAGAGATGAAAGATGTTACATTATTTAATTATTAAATCCTACGATTTGGCATGTGGCCTAGCATGATTTGGAGATTTTTTTCTCATTTTACGATCTTGTATTGTCCGGATAATTTGATTCTCTTTGTCCGTATACATTTTCCAATTTTCTAAACACCTGTTTAAACTCATGGTGGCATTTCTTAGAAAAAAAATATTATGCTAATGAAGCTTTTCGCACCTAACATATCTTTTTATCACGTGGTGCTAATTTTCAAGTGAAACACATTTGGCGATAATGCGTCATTAGATCCTTTTGCCAAATGTTTAGATTAGTAATAAAAGTGTGTAAAATAAGTTTATTCGGGACTAATTTTCTCTTTAAATGTTTGTACAAAAATGGCAAGTTAGAAGTTAGATATTCCTCGAGACCGGCTATTTCTATGCGAAAAATAACATTTTGAAAGAAACGTTTTCATAATTACAAAAATGGGATTAGGACTATTATGACGACTGGATGAGTTGCTCTGTCCAGGGATGTGGTCTTCTGATTTTTAGTGCGTACCCCCACATTCAAAAATAAATGCTGCCAGAACAAAAAATGAGTAAAGTGTGTTTTTTCTACTTTGTCACGATTTTCGATGAGGATTCAGGATGAAATGGTTCTTCCTTTCTTTCCCTATCAACCATTCTCCATTCTACCTGTTTGAAACTTGCAGATCAAGAGGTTTGAAATATATATACGTGGTGAACTTGGCACATGGGTACATCATCCTCAGTGCAAAATTATCTTTCAAAGCCAGGCGTATGCAAAACATCCATATTACATTACATAATTAGTGCTTTTCTTTGCTCTCATGGAGAGCCATCCTTGGCAAGGTCACATTCTTTACCATGATCCAAACCAAACGATTCAAGTTTCGATCCACTCGATTCTACTTTTTTGTCCATTGATTGAAATCGATTCACATCTTTCAAATCAAAGCCATATCGTGAGCATTATATTTGCAATTTCATTGAAAGATTGCTTGGCTCATATAATTAGTCAAACGGGTAGTTTCCCATTACACCTGAAATTGATCGATTGGTTTATTGATGGAAAATGTATTTGGTATATGGATGGATGGAAAATAGATGGAAACTCAAACCAAACACAAAACAAGGCTGATTTCTGTCGAGTGGTTTATTTATTAGGTAAAAATGCAGTAGTCACGATTTATGGCTTTTCTACATGAAAAAAATCTTCAGATGTGATAAATGAATGTTCACTAATTCTAATTGTTCCAGTCGTGCACACTTTATTCTGCATTTTTCACTAAAGAAGAGGCGCTGACTGGAAAATGTCAACATGTTTCAGGTTGTCGTCTTCGAAAGCCATTTTAAAATCACAATGCAAATCTAGGCTAATTTTCATCGTGAACTATTTAAGAAGATTTCGTAAAGTTAGAAGCCTCCAACATGGATTATGCAATCAATTATAATGTTTAAAGATGCAAGCAAGCACAGTGAGCTACTAAAACAAATGGCAAGGTCATACGTTTACTTCACGCATGTACAAATATTCACTGTTATAAAAAATGTGCGCATTCCATATATACAGTGTTGTTGCATCTGCTAATGAGTGACAAGAAAAATACATCACAATAGAGAACTATGTATATTCAACTTTACTAAAAGGAAAAAAAACTGCAAAAATTTACTTTACACTTTAGCGAAAGACAACGATTTTCGACCGATATGTAGTTAGTACTTTTTGTCACCTCAAAAGTTGCAAACTGCAAGGTGTAAACAAATCATTAAAACAATGCAATGTTTCTGCATTCTTTCACGTACAAATATTTAGAAAAAATAATGAAGTCTTCCGTGTTTATTACCTCAACACGAATATACATAAAATCTCAAAAATATTTTACACAAATTGACATTTTTCACTTCTAGTTTGGGGGCTAGTGACAAATATTCGGTACTAAGTTGTAGATGACTCTCTACTTAGTGCAAAATTCACAACATTTAATTCATCTAGAAAAACATGTAAAGAATAAAATAATTTCCGTATCAGTCCAGTCCAAAGCATTGTGCACACTCATTCAAAAAAATCATCCTCTACATTCCATCTTTCCTATTGTCAATTCATTCTCAGATTAGCATCAATAAAGAGGAGGAACGTGACCATTATATGAGCAGCAGTAAAAACAAAAGGAAACGCTGACAAATATGTATTTATGAGCAAATACGATTTGTTTGTTCCAAACGTATTCATTGTCAATTAGAGTCCATATAACAAAAGGAACATCTTGTTGTTTGCCGAGAAGGAAATAATAGTATATCAAATGCCTTTGTGAGTGCGAAAACAGGTAATATAGAATCTTTTGTGAATGTGACACATCACTCACTGTTCAGGATGAATGGACACGTGTTACACATTTGTAGACTTACAAAACTACTTGTTTAGATTGGATAGCACCCTATATACCGTACACCCTAAATCAATTTGATGGAAAAGAGATCACATATATCATAACTACAGATACGATAAGTATTGGAGTGTTGCGTTCTCGAAGGAAGATAATATCCTTTTACTCATGCAAAAATAGGGGCGTACCTTATTCCATCACTGCGTGACTACTTATTAAATACTTATTCAATTCCATGTTGGGTAGAGTTCATCAAGTCAATCAAGTCGAAATATGTACATGAAGGCAGATCAATTAATGTAAAGATTATATCTCAAATCTCACAGTAAGTTCAAATGTAATAGGATCTACACGTAAGCTAATGCTCGCGAATAACACGTGCCTTTTCCGAGAAGTACTAAAATTAGTTTATTATATTATAAAACAATAGTCCCAAATTGCATTTCAATATACCTTCAAATCTTAAGGGGCATTAGGTCATAGCGTCTTTGTTCATCTTTGCTTGTTGACGGCAACAGGGAAAAACTGACACTTACATGCATGCCAAAGATGCAAGCGATGCACCTCCTTTTGTTTTTCGGAATTTTAATAGAAATTTGCAGACAGGATTGGTTGATGACTATACCTACCATGCCCCTTGTTTTGTCATTAATTTCTGTACCATTTATCGTGTAGGTTTTTTTTCAAATCCTTGTTTCCAGTTTCCTTGTTCCAGCAGAAGATAACGATATAGATACACGCACACCAAAATCGAAGGCGTGTTACAGTTTCCTGAAAATCTAATCTGTAGCGGCCAGGCCACAAAAGGTTTTTGTATGCAAGTCTTGCAGCTTCCACATAAAAATGTTCCTTGTCGCTCTTTGCATTTACTTATAATTTTTTCTCTCATCAAAATATGGGTGAGGCTCATATTCTTGGGACTCTTATCCCAAATGCTCACCTTTAACAACATTTAAGGATGGGATATGACCATGTCGTGCATGCACAATATCACTCTTGTTCCAATCCAACAGAGAAGAACCTTTGCTGGACGACGTAACTTGGTAGCTTTTACCTTGGAGGCAAAACTTGCCGTGTTCGTCTTGCAGACAAGTTTTATGATGAACATGGGTGTCTGGTGGATTTAGTATGCTGATAGGAACAAAGAACACAGTACTAGTTTTTATATTAATTTCTAAAACTTTTCATATCGTACTCACATAATCATTAACTTTATACCGTCGCAATCGATAGCGATTATGAAAAAATGATTATGCCCATAATGGAGGAGGTATATTTGCTAATTTAAAACAAGACGTTTGGGATACGGTGTAAATTGAAGATATTATATATTTTTAATGCTTACTTAAACACCCAGACAAATGAGATGCTTGAAACAACTTGAGTGACATACTGTTGCGTCATAAGACGCGAACATGCACCTGCTGGCTCGGTACCTTTCTCAAAACTTGTGTGTGAATGAATCATGTACCATGTGCCTTACTTACAGCATAATATCATAAATATCATCATTGTAATGGGCACGTATTACCTTACATAATGAATATTATGATAACAATTTTTGAAGTCAAACTTAAATCGTATATTTATATGAATGTTTCCTATGCACAAAATCAGTTATTACTCATTATTACCTTTATTTGCATTTTCCAACTGTGCGCGAATACGCATACGAGCATACCTTGTAAGGTCTTGTAAATCATCAATTAATTAAGATGGACAGGCGTCACTTCCCATCTTTTTTCTTGTGAGGAGGTATATATGCATTATGAAAATTAAGTATGATATAATAGGTGCAAAAGAGTAAAAGCCACACAATATTCCGATTGAATGATAAGATGGAGCATTTAAGTACTGTGCACGTACACAAATGATAATTTCAGGCTATTATGTAAGCAAATAAGTATCCAGTCCAAGTCCAAGCCAAACGTTGTTTTCTAGGAGCGGTCATTGTTTTTTTTTATTCTTTTTGGTATTATGAAGGGGAGAGGAGTTTTTATTTAGCCAAATAAATTTTCCTTTGAAGTTTATTGTTTTCAAGTGGATAACACACTCTTCTTGTGGAAGATTTGTAGCGTTGTTTATATGCTGACAAATAAGTACAGTAGAGGAATGAAACCCTGATCGAATAAATAAGTATGATTCGATTTCCTGCTCTCTGCTTTTTTACAATATACTTATTTGCACATGCGCCAATATGTGTTCATGACCTTGGCGAAAAGGAGGTACGTTATATGATGAGCTGTCCTTGACCCTGACTTTGCACAAAAGTTTTCGAATTTTGTTTTGGATGTGCGTGAGTTCTGTGTTTACGCAAATTTAGGTGCGTATTTTATGCGTATTCGTAGTACACTACTAAATGTCATCTTGTCACAGAATCAACTTCTCGAGAGAGACATGATATGTCTTCTTGTTTTTTTACGCTGACTGTCAAGGCGAAAGCGTGAATTAAATACTTAACGATGGTATTATTATATTGCCTGATTGTCTGTAACTGTCAACTTTTGATATTCTTAAGCTATAAGATTTAATAGTGGATGTGGATGTACGTAGTATGCCACAAATATGCTATTACTAGCTTCCCGTGGTACACGCTGAAGCGTGTACTGGCTAATCGATTTAAGACACCAATATATAAAAATGTGCAAG
>JAQFZW010000745.1:0-43882 GCA_034687055.1 Heteromurus nitidus | reverse complement strand
AGATTTGACCTGTGGATCCGGATCAGTTGTCGACACTTTGGACGAACTTACAAGCTGCACATTTCATAATTTGGAACTTAATTTCGGTAACAATGAGTGGCTTAGGGAAAGGGCAATTCAGGCGTCAGCTAACGAATCCGTTAATTTTATCAATTCACAAATCCAATGCAAAATTCCGGGTGATGTGAAATGATACAATTATTTAACGTGTATTTATTTGTAACAATAATCAATAATGCCAGAGGGGTGTGTGATGCTAGAAATTCCTTTTCCCCCCGTACGGATGTCGGGTACCAGTGCTAGTATTTCATAAGGATGAAGTATTGGTAACAACGTGCCAGCATTTTCGTATATGAACTATGTACCATTTCTCCTCCTTTTCGTTTTGTTTCCGCAAACATCTTCTCTTTTCCCGAAGTTTTTCTCAACCAACCCTAATTCCCAAGAGAAATATCGAACAAAATGAGAAACACAATACGTGAAAATGGCTACACATTTGATCGCCACACATTATAGAAATTACCAAAAATGGTAGAGTGGAACGAAGAGTCCGTTTATGCTGTGAATTATACAGAAATCATTGGCACAAATTCGTCCTCTAGATATGTTCAAAGCAGGCAATACCGCGACTATATACATACGAGAGACGTAGCCTAGTAGAACCAAAGTCACAATGGATATTATAGGGTTACGTAAACTAATTAGGATATCACATTATAGTGCAAATTTATGTCACACAAGTCACACACTCCTACCTTTTAAATGAATAAACTAGCAGACTGTAACTAAAAGTAATGCTTGTATCAGTACATATTAAAGCGAACTGATGCATTATGTAGTATGCTCTGATGAACTGCGAATGATTCATTTATACTATTACCTATCATTACTCTGCAATATACAAACCCAAACAAAGGGTGTATGCTTGCAGCTTGCACGACACAAAGAACACATGCACAATTACAGGTGCAATATTATTAGATGACTCATTCAACATGCATGCAGCTACTTGTATACATGTACCTGTTGAGACATATATATGGTTTATGTACCGTACGCATACTCTCTTTTAACTTCTTCAGGTATGATTGAAGTGAAAACGTTCATTCTACAAAATAAGCATTCTTTCGACTCATTGCATCTTGATTCAATTGCAAAAACTTGTTTTGTCTTCATTTGTATCCATGTGTGAAAGTGTAAATACAAATCAGGATAGAGATTTGGTGGATATCACATAACGCTCACTAGATAGAGACAGGTCTGTTCGTGAACTATTCGATCAACACTAACTATTAGTTTATTTCATGGACAACCGTTATCTCATTTCGCCCGTGAATGTCAGCACTGACAAGGAAATTACAGCGATTGGGAGATAGCAACCATTCATATCCGGAGACAGGATGTGATACATTTTGAGGCACAATTTTGTGATGAATATTTTATGGGAATGACGGATGCATGCATATGGAGAAAATCTGAGGAATGTACCAACACAAAAAGGAATGTGAATAAAATCACTTTCTCATGAGCCAGCAAGTGAGTAGGATAAATTGAACTCGACAGTTGAGCCAAAGTCTATGAAGACCTGAGTTGTACAAGACCTAAAAAGAGTCTCTATGTACACATCTCATTTCCACACGAGTGCGTGCTTTATGTCAGTTTTGAACATGCAATTTTCAGATTTGTACAGTCGGAGATGGCAGGGAGATTGAATTTTCAATTTTAGATTGGAAATAATAGTGAAAGCAGCGAATAGCCATCGATGGTGCAATTGGAAAGTGTAGTAGCACCAAATGGAGTAACTAATTTTGAAGTGGGCTTGTGCATTTATTAGGAAAAATAGAGTGCAATGAGTGTGCTCTAGTCTAGCACGCATCATGAACTCGCAATGACTCATGCATGCAATTGCAACACAACTGAACTGCTAAATCATCATGAGAAAGCAAATCGGCAGGAGAATGAGATATGGCGAAACACAATGCTGATGAAAATTGAAAGTTGATAAATCTGATAAGCTTCACATTATGTAAGAACGCATATGCCAGATCCACAACACTACGGTACCCATCCGACAGTAATCTATGGCCTTCACCAAACATTTAGCTCTGGCATTGGGTGTGCATTTCATTTACGATTAAACAGTGTAAGTGTATTTACAAATGTACTTTTCCTATTCAATTCTTGCTCTCTGAAAGTCGATATGTACGACGTGAAACTGGAAAGGATGATTGATGCTACACACAAAACTAATTTAGAGTTCGTAGTTATATGGTACATATTCTACATATATGGTGTATACCATAATGATAACTAGAAAGTAATCAATATCATGGAGCTAAAAAGTCATCAGTCTTCATGGCCGCTCCAGTATCTCCTATTAGACGACACATGCCACATTAAAATATAACAAGGTCGCTATGCTGCTGATTAAAAAAAGAAATTCTCTGCTTTTTCCTCTCGCCATACAAGGACCACACTCACACTCCACGTTCACAAGAGCCTGCAAAATACTAGGAGTCCTAGTCCTAGTCCAGGACACAACCCTATACGCGACTTTCACTTTTACAATTTTACAGACACATTCGTGCTCGTCGGTTCATGCTGACATGAAAGTAATTTCACCCAGATATGCATGTGCCATGTGATTATGCGATATGCTTGCGTTGTATTATTAGTGAAGGAAAAATGAAAAGCAGAAAGAAACGCTCCAGGGAACCATAATGACATACGGGTATGGGTCATACAGTCACATGAATAAGTATGACAAATGTTCTTTATACAAACCCGTGTGGAAATAAACTTTGTACGTAGAACCTAGTTCGAATTTGAGTTTTTTGCACGGTGTCTGGGCCATTGTGCTTATGCACGTAAACATCGTGTGTAGTCGTAATGAGCAAAATATTAAAGAATTCGAAAACACCTGAACCACAAATTCATTTATAGTTCATAACATAAATAGTGTCATTATAAAATCACAAAAGTTTTAGTAAAACAAATCAGTAAAATAAAAGTATTTGGCAAATTCCATTGTGAGTGCTGACACGTAATAGAAATCAAGACATTTACACAATAACTTGTACTTGTAAATGAACGAACCAATGTATGGTATTTTATTTCGCAGCTATTAACAAGCTACGGTCGTAAAAAGTTTGACGTGATTAAACCCAACATACGTCTACTTTATCAGTATATCAGCAAAAGCTGTCAACTGTCAGTTCGGAGCTAATATCTGGTACGCTAAAGACAAAATTCGCGATTCATATAAACTTCGGTTCATAAGGGAAATTATTATTTCAGCATTTAAAATTTCATCTTTCTAAGATCCCCTTCTATATTCTAGGCGGAAGTCATGGTTGGTTGGGATCGGTGTATGTCAGTTACTGTCTAAATTCTTTACAAATAACTAGCTTGACGTCAGCAAGCCTGACGAAACAAACATATACAATCGAAGACGTATGAAGCGAATCAGCCGTAGGCTCAATTTCAAACCTATTATCCCTTTCGACGTACGAGTTTCATAGTTAATGCGACGATCCATCACCCACTGCATCATCTAATCCCCAACAAAGGCGACTGTTTGTTATTGGTTAGTACTCCTGGTCGGAGCACCAACTCAACTACTCGACACACACACGCTCGTGACTATGACATGAACGTTGATCATCAAAATGCGTGGGAGCGAAGAAGAAAACTGGAAGCGAGTTAATAAAAATCGGAGGAAACAGTATTGGCTGATTGGTTGATTCAGTGAAGATATTAGCGTGCTTGAAAACACCTAAATTTGTATGCCTTTGCCTTGAAAGTATATACAAAGTATGAGTAACACGTGTACAACCGCATCGTGCAATATAGTATGAATTGCACACGACAAAATGCTTATATACACCCCATCTAAAAGTATAGTTTTTCTTGCTACGGTAATTTGAGCTTCCACCTCCTAATGTAATCCACCTATAAAATCTTCACGGTGTGGTGAGAATGAGAACCCAAATTCAATGTACTAATGTATGCATGCAATATATGGAAAGTCAACATTGGTTAAAAAGACAGGAGAAAATTGTGAGCTGTGAACTAGAAATGCTATCAGAAAAGCAGTTTAGTATACGAGGAGAAGGGAAGGAAAGAAAAAGATCAATACCCGGTGGCACGAAACGGTGGAATTCTCCTCTCAACTTGGAAGCTTCCTTTCCCTTCCTGTTTAGCAAACACTATTTGACTGAGAAGAAAAGGCACTACTTTTACTTCTATGTCGTCGATAGCTGTAAGCTCAATCTTGATATTAAGCCTACTTTTACCACGCATCACATGCATATATGTCCAAATATTTTTCTATAACATGTTGAGAGCAGGTATACAATATAGTACCATCGTCTCCTCCAACGTGACCAAAATACCCTTTAGCGCTCAAGGATACACAACTCTCCTCGGAAAGGAATGGAAATAAGAGCTTCCTCCAAACATTTCCCCCTTTCAACCGTCCCTTACGGCGTTTCCTGCTGACTGAAATTTATATCAGACGTATAGCCTTATTTTTCCATGAATTTGAGCAAAATGACAATTCTTCCAACTGAAGTACGCCAAGAAATGCAATAAATATTTGCTACAGAAAATATAACATAAGCTAATCAATGTAACATAACTAACAGCCTCTACAATTTACATGGAATACGAGAAGGTTCGTTGAGCAAATAGAAAACTATCCTTGGCCACCGGTGAAGGTGCTGAGGAAGAAGGAATTGCTTTGAAAGCTAGCCTCTGACAAGTGGGCGTCAGCCTCTAGTCTCCAAAAGCAATATATATACTTACATAAACCTTACAACTGATCCCAGAACTTCAGTAACATAATTCCATCATTCGTTAAACACACCGAGTCCATTTTGTTTGCACACCTTTTACAAAAAATACTATATAGTCCCGTTCGTCCTTGCTTTCATGAGAGGAGTGCATGTTCGCTTCATGCTATACCATGTATTTACACAGTGATTACGACATGACACAGCACCTTCTCCAGTTCCTTTCGTTCGGGTTTCTCGTCCTTGTAACCGAAACCGAAAACGCTCAAATTTGCGTGAAAAGTATACGAGCGACTGTATACATCCACTATACTCTTGAGGAAAGGCTTTTTATTTCAAATTCATTCCATGTAAAATAGGCTTTGTTCTCTCGCTTCACAGCGAGCAATCTTGGATTCGTGGTGAGATCCTCTTTGTGAGTATTATTGTGAGGAAGAAACAACTTTCTACATATGAGACGTGTCAATAAAAGAAAGTATGATAAGGCAGCAGTGGTGAATTTGAGGAAAGAAGGGAGTAAGAGAAGAAGTGCGAAGAGTGAGGTGTCCTGCCTAACAACCCGTTAAAATTCGTGGAAATTCTCAAAGCCGAGTTGAGAGGAAACGGAAGAAAGAGCGCTGGCATGACTGGAGGCAGATGGAAAAAACAAGATTGTGGCAACTGGAACGTTAGCTAATATACACAATGGAAAAGAAGGAAACTTGTATTGTTTCCTTTTATTGAGTTACGACGGCACAAACTAATCAGAGATGACGTAAAAAGATGGTAGGAAAAAGCAGTGCTTCAGGGATTCACCAAGTATCCCTTAATGGTCTCTTATTTCATCATATATTTCGCACCAGACCATATCAACCTCGTACCGTAACTCACATTTTGTACTGTCATCGCAGAATCAGATATTTATGTTTTATGTCCAAAATACAAACGTGACGATGATCTTCGTATGAATTAGTAAGCCTTTCTCTGCAGTATATAGGCATGCATATGCTTCTCCTGAGAACTGGAAAAGGTTTAATACATGTCTACAAAGGTCTGCCACTGTGGGAACGATGTGCTAGATGAAACGAGAAATGTATTGGAAGTGGTAAGTTACCCTGTCATTGTGAGTGTATGTTTCCCCTTTCCAACTCTAGTCGTCCGTACACGCAACCCTTCATCACGTAATCGGGATGACACGATTGTTGATTACCCTTCTGCTATTCAGGTTCAGCCGTTCGTGTTGTTTGACTTGGTAAAAAAAATCTTTTATGTCCTATGAATCGACCGTGAGAATCAGTTGTACTTGTTGGACAACCTGCATCCAGTTCCAGTTCCTGAACGCACAAATAGGTTTAAGTATATATGCTTCTTGTTCTCGGTGTGTTCATGCATGGGCGAAATAAAAAATGTTTATTGTGTGTAAAACTGGATTGAGCCAAAATGTCTCTGAGAACTACGACCCAGTGGAACAAGCAAGATATGGTCAAAGTGCTACTGAATATTCACAGTCATCCATTAATTACCAGAAGCAACAGCAGTATCTCAAGGAAGCACACAACTTTCTCTGGCTTTCTTTCGGATATTTTCTCAGCAAGATGTCCTTGGTTTTGAGATCTCTCTCAAAATGTTCCCGTTCCACATTTAATATGCGGTAATAAAGTCAGAGGGAGGTACATCAACTACATTCGTGAAGCCCAGAAAAATCATTTCCCTACATCAACTTTGTTCTTGTTATGTCCAATCAAATCAAAATGGACAGCCTCTAGTCAAGTCAAACCTCAAATCTCCTCAACCAATAATACATCCAACACACAACCATTTCCAACCGCTCGTATCACATTTAATCATAGTCATAATTGAATTTATTCCTGTCGGAATCTGACAGTTCTGCTACAACCTGCATAGAACAGCGAATTACCAACAAAACCACAACAAACTCGATGGTAAAACCCTTTATTTACAATAGTTCCATATAGTCCACACCTCCACCATACAATAATGGTGTCTTTTTGACATTTGTAATTCAGCATATAAAAATTTGTACACAACTCAGAACGACGGGTGGAGCACGGAAAACAAGGAAGTGTTTACGTATCCGCTGTAAGTATACAAGACAGAAAGAATTGTGTTCAAACAAAGTTATCTATTATTTTCCCTTCGCTGATGCATTTATAAGGTAAGAAATAATTAATGTGCTGTCACATTCCTGTTTTGCTCTTTTTCCAGTTTATTACAGCAACAACATCACAAAGTTTTACTACTATCGAGCGAGAAAGATGTGTGTGTGTGTGTCTTTCATGTTTTTGTTATGTATAAGCTGTAAGCTTTGATGTGATTAACAAACGCAAAAGCGAAAGGAAAGTTCAACAACTGGTTGTCATTATGAGTAAACTGTGTTGGTGTGGCCGACCCTCGTAAAAAGCTTTTGACACGACGATGTGCAGTAAACATAAAACACGACACAATGTACAATCTTATCCTCAATCCTCATGGAATAATAGCTGGAGAGTCTCTCTCTCTCTGAATCTGAATTCAAGTAAATCCCTGCTGGCTGTGAGGTTGCAGTAATATTTTATTGTTCATCGTATATCTTGCTTGCGAGTGTACGGTAAAGTAAAGGAATAATAATAATGAAAATGAAGCAGTTGCTGGTGTCGTTGCTTCATGTTATTGCATAATGTATGCAATGGATTTTTGTATGATAATGAGCTTTTGTATCGCCATGAATGGAATTAAATGCCGTTGGGATCGGCCTATGTCATTACGAATTTAAGGAATAATGCAGCCAGTGAAAAGAATATTTTCCACGAAGTGTTTGCGGCTTTGGCTTACACAAATTTAACATATTGATCGTATCGATATTAACGTGTGCATTCAACTATAGCAGCTACACACATCAGTGTAATTTCAGAGGAAGAGGAACAGCAAAGGAAAGTTTTTTTGACATGTAAAACTGTAATCAGCTCAGGTAAAGTTTCTTGTACTTCTGATTAGAAAAATTGACAGTGCTCGTAAACCGTACAGGAATACATATTCTCCAGAAAGAAACTCCTGCCTGCCTTTGCGTGTACACTTTTTGATTAATGCTAAATAGTAAAAATGTCTAATATGCTTTGTACAAAAAACTTCTACAACTGGGAGATGGAACTACTTAGAGTTTTTTGTTTAGTTTTTTAATACTTTTGCAATGCTCTTAGTGGACTCGGTTAGTGTATTGAATTGTTTTTCGCAATTTCCCTCAGGTGTAAGGGAATTCCTTGAATAGCTTATCTCAAGTAGTTCCGAGAAAGAAGCAGAATGGCTTTAAGGACAAAAAAAGGCATGCCAAATGACACCATCTTATATGCAAATTATGATACCTTCGTGCATCGAGCTTGCAAACCTTCCATCCAACGTCTCCTCGTTTGAAATCACATCTTCTCATGCAATCGAATTAAGAGGGAACTAGTACGGATACAACCACTTTTTTATTAGATTGATGTCACGATACCAAGGGTAATTCAAGCAGCAAAGCGGAACTCGTCCAGACAATTTATCTGCATGCATTACTTGAGCATTGTCTGGAGGAGTTTGACTTCGAGAAACACATAAAACATGGTCGGAACAACGCAAATCCTTTTTCTAATTTAATTTTCCCATTGGAAAGCAACCAAATTGACCTTTGATCTTAACAAATGAAGTAGGATGGAGCTGCGAAGAATGTTGAGCAGAAGGTGTTCACATTCATGCACATAATGAATGTCAATTACCGTACACGACGGGGCTTCTTGTCTTTGTCATTCATTGCTATCGCTGCCATAAAATGTCGTGCCCAAGTGAAACAAAGGGAAGTGAGCAATCACACCCGTTGTTAATTTACGAACCTGATTGAAGTTGAAGTAGTATTGACTTGTTTACTCATACTCTTGCATGACGTTACGAATCAAAACATTTTCGCCTAAGATTTATCAGAGTGAACACGTGTGTATTTAAATTCAAACTTAATTCTGCTCTGCTCGAGCTGGAGCTTCGTAATATATGTAAAAGTGTGCAAAAATGTTTTGTACAATCACACTTGCACAATGCACAATGGAATCTTGTGGATTGGATAATCAAATTCTCATGTCAATGTGCCCACTACCCGCATAAATGATCCATCAAACACCCATTCATTTACAGATTAGAACGCCTGTTCTGTATTGCAGACCCACTTTAATTTAAATTGGCGTATGGTATATTGTGAAAATGCATACTCATTGAGAAGGAAATATCTCGTTTCATTTTCAATTTCAGCGAAACATGGAGGAGTATAAGGTTCGTATATCAAATGACAAACATTTGCTCTGCTTGCTTTCTATACAGTTAATTACGCATTTGCTCTGCTCTGCTCACAACAGTACAAATGTGGGCATTTGGCATTTTGCTGATGTTACATGGATATTAAATGAAGAAATTAAGATAACGTGACACATGCAAATCATTATAGACTTTTGTCACGGATAGAGGTGTACACTTAGCCACGAATTAGTGCATAACGCAAGAATGATTTTAAACCTTTTTTGATTAGCTGCATTGGGTAAATACTGTAGAGAGAGACAGAAGTAAACTTTCCGTAGATTTTATGGAAAGAAATGTGATCAGGGTTTTCAAAGAATTTAGATTACGAGGTTAATCCTGAGGATGAACACGGAAGTAACGATATTGGCATATTCACTTTAAAAAGTAAACTTAAAACTTCTGTCTAGAATTTCTAGACCTTGAAGAAAAGAAAGGTAGAAACGGACTTCTTGGTCATTCTTCCTGAACATAATTTCTCCATCTCATTACTTAAAATCTACTCAAACCGCTGCAATGATAACTTAAATACACAAGAAGTACATTAGGACGAGAAATAGTTTGGCCATATCAGCTTCAAATGTCTCTACTTTGCGAACACGTGTAGAAAAAAATGAGAGCCCGTAGAACAGGAGCACGGTAACGTCCAACCCCAAATTCTTGGCATAGATAGCCAAGTGTTACGACGTTACGAGTTGCGACTACTTCAGCAATTTTGTGTACAACTGTACAAGTACGTTTGTGCGTTATCTGACCACGGGTCACGGGATGATGCAAATGTCATGCAAGTCTAGAGTATTATTTATGGCGTACACTTTTGGGAGATCTCAGTATCTCACACTGTGAATAATTCAAATCGTGATCGTGTGGATATGCAGTGTTCATAAAATATGCTTTCCTCGGTCATACACACCAAAGATCAACGTCACCCAGAGGTGATGATGGCATGGCATCTGTCTTCAGCTGTATTATGATGCAGACGCAGAGAGATGCTGTTCAGCTTCGTTGTACCTTTTGCACATTTTTTGGTATACAGCTCGAAAGGGTAACTCGTGGAGCCGAGACTGGAACAACCCAGAAAAACATGAACATGATGAAAATTGTAAACTATAAAAATGCTGCGAAGCCTATCTACTTCGAATTTTACTTCACACCCGTTGGAGTCAGTTCCGAATTTCATGTCAGGCGTTTCCTCCATCAATTTCGTCAAGTGAGAAAATGATGCTTTTACCTGACCAAAATTCGAAGAAATCCTTTTTTGTTGCAAAATGAGCCTACTTTGTCGAGGGATTCTTTCATGTAATCCCTGGTTTTGACATGCCATTTGCTGTTTTCAGAATGAGATGAACCTACACCTTTGCCTATGTGCTGTGCTGTTGTGCAACTACCAACTTATCTACACGCGGTTTGCATGTTTTCTGTTCCATTGTTTTCGTTTCTTTCTTTACAATAATGCACAAGGTTACGCCTACGTATAATGTACAGCCATACTTTTCTCCAGAATTATACGAAATCAGCGTGTCCCTAATTTGTAACCTAATACAAAGTCTCGGTGTAAATTCATTTAAAAAACAAGGCTAGATTGGGTTGGATGAACGAAAATCATTAATTAACTCTGAGCTTGCTTTGCAACTATACGCATGTATAGGTTGTAACCTGCAGCCTTATAAAATATCGGTACGAACAAAACAAACTCATAAGAGACGCCACCTTTTCATAACAAAATCTCGGAATTGGAATGTATTTACTTCAGAAGTCTGTTCAAAGGAAGAGCACCAGGAGGGCACTTTTCATGGAAAGTGTAGGAGGTGTTCTGAAAATTCCGTTTTCAAGAACGGACATGAAAGAATGCTGAGTTTTCACAAGTTTTGGAGTGTTTCTTTTTTCAGCTGCCACTACAAAAACATACTTTTATATTGTGAGGATCAAGTAAACATATCAGTTTGTAAATTAAATTAACTTTTCCCCAAAAATTTACATTAAAAGACACAAAGACAAACGTGCATAGCTAATCATAATATATGTACTTGAGACGGAGACACGACACAATTCCCCTCCAAAGTTTCATCTAATAACTTAATTTTCTCAAGCGTAAGAGAATCTTTCGGAAGAATTTAAACGAAGTTGTCTACCTCATATTTCCAGTGTGGGTAGCTTCACACGAAGCTTTTGGGTTTGAGATGATGCCAAGCACAGCACCAAAAATGGATTTCAATGTCCGGGAAGACGACTCCGAGGAGCCAAGCGAAGAACTTGGGCCATTATCGTCAGCCAAAAGACTTGGGAGTTGTGTAGTATTAATAATGTAAGATGTAAATACGTTTTTTGCAATTTGTCTGGTCCAGCTGAAGCCAAGATATTAGTATTCTGCTACGGAGCTTTACTGCGAACCCCACGCAAGCCTTCGTTCAATTCTTTGTGTAAAAAAACTGGAATACATGGTATCATGTTCCTATAATCCTACACCTACCTACCAGCGTAGTTTAACTTCTCAAGTACGTATGAATGTGTAGTGGTCCGTATTCCATCCCAGAGAAATCTCATTCGCATCTTTTTTTCTCGCGTAAAAATGAACATATAGCGTATATGTATGCTTATAGATGACAAAGACGGGTAATTGATACATACCTGTTCCCTGTTATATCGTATGTAGTTTTTTTCTGCTAACTCTATGGAGCCATACACAGTGACATGTTTTGATGGAAGGAAGATGAAGGTATCCAAATGGGAAAATAATCCCTTTTAAACAACTCTACTTGCAATTTATTTTCTCCGGTGAACACTTCACGAGAGTATCTACGACAGGTCGAGCCCAGTTTTCGTGGAAATTACTTTTCCAACTAGGGCTCTCGGGTTTTGTTTTTTATTATTATGGAAAAGGGTACACTTTCGTCCTTCCAATTTTTTTCACAGAACAAAGCCAAGATCCAGAAGCAGTTTTCCACTGGCCTTTCTTATGACAAAGCTAATTAAAAAATTGTAACGAATTTTAGATTGTGAAGCTGGAACCACTTGAATGAACATATGTGCTCGCGGCAATATGAGTTATTTTACACAACCAAATCAGTGATGAACATTAGTACTTAAACCTTCCTCCAGCAATAATTATTAATGTATATAAAGTCTCTTGTGTTCCTTGGAAAGGATTTGTTCCATTCATGTTGTCGTGAATAATGGAACGTATGGACTGGCTCTTGTATTCGTTCGTGCAGCTGCAGGGAACTCTGCCAACCAGGAAATGGCAACGACTGTTCCTTTCAACACATACATGAAAATGTGCACATACAAACACAAGAAAAATGTAGGTATTTTGTTAGCTTTGTAGTTGTGTACCGATGATGTTGACTGTAATCGTCTGTATCACGTTCGAGTATGTATGGATATACATGAACGTTATTCGCACATTTATACTTTTTATCGTGGAACAAGAAAATTAACAGAAAAAGCGAGTCATATATAAAATAGCACAGTATGGCCAAAAAGCCGAGCTATTCTGGTATTTGATCGATCCAACAATATCGAGCCGCCCACCACACGGCCACATATCCACTTCAAGTCACATACTCAGCACATGTAGCCGTTGATTTGAAAAAAATTCTTGCGCTATATACGAAAACATGAAAAGTGAAACTTGCTCATTAATGAATGAACCACTTGTAAGTAAGTAAGTTCTTGGTCCAATCACATCCAAAAATCTGATCAGCGTAAAGTAAAATGCAAGGCGAACGCAAAGTACCCGTCGAGAGCACGAGCTTAATGAGAGAAAATGTAATTAAAGAAAAGTCAAGCGAGGCTTCACCCTTCCCTTTCACTGCACAATTAAGTTGATGTGCAAATGAATTATTTATAATTTCACAGGAACATACTTATTCCACAAGCAGAGAATCCTTGATGGGCAAATGATGGTATTCCTTTATCATGAATAAGAAATTATGACGAAGAACTAAAAACTAGCAAACAGTAATGAAAATATCTTGGATCGAAAACTCCCTTGTACGGTTGTACGTGTGAATATTGTTTGGAACCTTTCACACTTCCAAGAAGCAAACATGTAACTGTGGTGGAGCATTTGGTTTTTGAGGTTCGCCAAAAGTAATTACAAATTATTACCATTTCATTATACCGTTTTAGGGATACCAGGATACCACAAACGAAAATGTATTTTTTTCCTACAGCGTCCGCGTCCTCGTTTTCGTTATCCACTCTTCATGCCTAAGTACCCTTTCATGTCGTTTTTTAAGGCAAAGACCATCAACTGGCATTGGGCTGGGCTAACAGGAAGACTGGAACTATACTTAACTGAGAGAGTAAAGTTTACACAACTTCTTCTCACTTTGTGCTTTTTTTCTTTGAACTCTCCAAATTTGCACAAAAATCATCATACATGTGCCAGTGTCATGACCATGAGGCATGTCCATATCCTCTCAAAAAATCATTGCTACGAAATTAAACACAACAACGGAATATGATCATGATCTCTAAAACAGACATTGTTCTGCCTTCTTCAATCTCTGGCTGGGTCTTGGAGGTGTGTAGCTAAACAGTGAGTGTAAATGTGCTTTGAAGGTATGCTCCAAGGAACTTCATGGTGTCTGAAGGATCACCACATTCAATGGCGCATTTCATGCATAAAACATGGATCACTTTAGTCCACGCCAATAAATAAAAAATGCGGTGTGTATGTGTGGAGTGGAGGTCTGGAGGATTGAAATGGAATGGTAGCTTAACTGATATTTCACTCCCAAGCTTTTTCATGCTTGCTCCAAGTTTTTGGCTCTTTTCTTTTTCCAGAATTGCTGACCTTTCGCATTTACTCGAAGGAAAATAGCGAGAACAGCTGCAAAATGGAAGGTATTACATGACATGATATGCCTGTGTGTTTTTTTTTGCACGAACGAGCCTATATTCCTCCCACAACTGTGGACTGACTGGTGTTGTATACTGTGTACCACTTTGTTTGTGTGTGAAATGTACCGTATGCCTATCAATATCTGTATCAGCATATCGGAGAATACGGCGAGGCGTTTATTTTTAGTGGCTGTATTCTGTATTTCCAAGTTTCTCCCAAATTGTGTTTGGGGAATAGGAATAACTACTCTAACTAGCACTAGCAAAAATATTCACGGAATATCGTGTTTTAGATAGTTTATTGCCAAATTATCCACATATGACATGACATATGAGACATTGATAATCATCGACAAGTCGACAACCTTGACAAATACTTGTCAGTAATTATTTTTATTACGCATTCCCATTAGACGAATGCTCATTTTGGATATGTTATATCTAGCTTTTAAGCTTATCTATGCTGGAGAAAATTCTCACTGGTCATTTGTAAAAAATGCAGCATATACTTCGTGTGCCTGTGTCACCAAATCTTATCTGTATTCTTTCTACAACAGAGGGTCACAGTTGCTTCAATCAAGTCACTGCTACTGCGTGAATTGGTTTAAAATATGAAATTATAATCCTGTTGAATTTCATTTTTGATTGAAACTGAAGATTTACACAATAATTTCGACAATAACGAATGCCCAAATCATTGTCTATTATCTCCGCTTCCGTTATAACTTCTTCATTTTTATCGATATAAAGTTTACCAAAATCGCATAAATTTCTTTAATGTTTACAACTCACCAAATTAGTTTTTCCCTTTCGCCCACATTTAGGGATCCAATATTCCGCAGAATATTTTCTTCAGTTTCACAAATTCCTGAAACCCTGTCCCGTCGATGTCGAAGCACCTTTTTAGTGCTTTTAAGTATGGAAGCAGTCTTCAAGTAAAAAAATCAAAATATCACAGTCAACATCACAGGTATTTTGAAACACCTGTTACCGAACTAATACAAACTCTCCCAGTTTTATCTTCACGGGTGTATACTGTATACCTGCCTAGAAAACAATTGCACAAATATCCTCGCACTATTCCATTTCATTGTTCCTCAATGAAAAAATAACTTCACAAACAAAACACTCAGAAATAAAAATTTTATATTATTGCAAAAAGTCGAGTCACGCAATCCAAATCCTGTATCTGAAGTCGCTCTCATGAGCAAAGCGAAAGAGGAACAGGTGAGGTCTGAGGTGTAATCAACACAGAAACGGTGGCAAAAATTGACGGTGGAACAAGTGGATTGAATGAAAATTCACTCTCGTCGGGCTACATAAATAAATAGAGATAGAAATGCACTAAAAATACTTGTTTGGATTGGATCCACACATACCACCACACAACCAAAATATGGAGTGGGTGAGAACGTTCCAATAAATTTGATGTGATGCAAAAATGTGTACTAGACGCACACCACCTGCTTTTGCTTTCAATTACATTTTTTGACAATGAACCGAGTGCAAAAATTGGCTCTTTTCAGAGGAAATTCCTTGCTCACCACCTTCCAACATCCAAGAACCTCATTCACCACTCATCGCAATAGAAAATTGTGAAAGAAAATACAACTTTTTAATGTGAATCAAAACTACACCAATTTTGTAGGCTACCCTTTACTTTACAAAAGATTCGGTTCCGTAAACGAAACGGGTATATACAAAGGGAGCGAGAGGATGTCTATTTTCACACAGGTAAAAAAGTTTTTACACATCCACACAATCCACAAAAGTCTCTACCTGTGAATTTTGTGAAAAGGGGTATATAACACTATAATCTCTTCAGGACGATGATGCACACAACACACCTGAAAACGAACCATTTTTGCAGTTCATCCTTCATCGCCATCATCCCAAGAAATCAATTTGACGAACAAAAGCACATATGTAGTAACTTTTTGCAAGTTCCTTTTTGTATGTAGTAAATTACGATTCTCATTTCTCATCGACTATATACGAGACTAATGTGTACACGAAAATAATATTGAATACTGACTCACAAAATGATTGTATGTGCGTCTGGTATTTTGTGGGAGAATTCTTCACTTGAGCAGATGTGTATTACTCACGTACGTTCGCTTCACAGCATATATATTGCTGAGCCCACAACCGAACTTAACTTTTAAGTAGATGAGGAATTTTTTTCGTTACATCCACAATCCACAATAGTGTTAAGTAGATGATGAAAGAGGTGTGTGAGTATATAGGAACATACCTTGATTCTCGTCATTCCATTATATATGTACTCTTGTACAATGGGGATCATCAATCGAGATTTTCGCGAAAGTAAGAGTGTACGAATACTCTTACTCAGACGTTGATTCTGTTGTATTTATGTTATATGGTATGTCTGAGAAAAACTAGTTTTGGGGTATGTGGCCGTGGATAATATTATTACGGGATGAGAATGAGATGAGAGTGAATAGCATTTTTGTGATGGGATGTGATATGGATAGGTAACAAAAAAGGTATATTAATGTGTACGTCAGTTCATCAGGTATGTATAATGTGAAGGTAACAATGATGAGGTGAGATGGCATCATTGCCATATTACATATAGACTTGATGTGAACATGTGTTGTTGTAGTAGAGTTCGTCCACACATATAGTTTTTATTGTTGGAGAGTTTCCCCTCTCTTCCAAAGCCATTCACTCTCACTCAACAGTCTGCTGCTGCGACTACTGCAGAGGAATGCACAAAATTCGACTTCAGGGGACTTGCATTTCGTTAATAAACTGATTCAAGTGGAAGTGCAATGGAGACCATATAAAAATGGATAGTGGATGTAGGCATGAAAATGGATCTATGCATTTTTGGTTAATCTTCGAAATTTTAGGAGATCCATCCGAGTCATTGTCACCTACTGGACATTACTGAACTGGAGTGAAGTGGAGACGTTTTGCAAAAACATTAGCAGTTTTTCAAGTTAATTCGGCACATAGACAGACGGCCTTCATGAACATTCGCATAACAAGTCACTTCATAAAAACACAGACTGATGAGCACTTGCACAGTGCTACACGGAGTAAGCTACCTATATGCATGTGCTGTGCACCTATATGTACATGTGTGAATCAGTAAAACCGTATATGTAAAAAAAAATTACACACGAATACGAACATAAAAATTGTACATAAATAAAGTTTTGAGTATACATTTTTTGTATACTCTCCTTACTCAAATATATGGTCTTATTGCTTTTCAAATATACACACACATAAAAATGACCAAAGCAAAAAGCAATCCGTTTTAAAGCGTGTACAGGTATAGGTACATCCATGTTGATACCGTGACATAACCCAAGTTTATGCTGAACATTTGTGTGGTGCAGTTGGATAGCACCTTGTTTATGCCATGCTTAAAGTTGCATGTGGATTTGTGGGTTAGTTCTGTTGGGTCTGATTTTTTTCAGATAAGATTTTTGGCATCCACGTCAGAGTGCATGCAAATAAAAAATGTACACGGACTTAATGCGGTGGATTAAACCTCTAATGAAAGGTTTTTATTAAAGGAGTTCCCACGCATATAAACGTTGTGAAGTGGAGGATCATCGTCACTATGATCAGCAGCGGAGAGGAGCATAATAACAACAGTTCGTTGTCCGAGCCGGGTATGCACATTGAATATACATCAAGCGACGACCCTTCTCATGTAATCTATCCCTTCTAAAATTAAATGCTAAATAGTCTCCCCTCTTCATAAATGGAATTTCATATATATTATTTCCACTGCTCTGTTCATAAGAGTGATTCTAAATTACACCACGCAGGTTCACTCTTCATTTTTACTAGTTTTTTTTTCATTTCATTTAATTAGAGAGTGCTTTAATATGTAGGCATTAGTACTCAAGTACAGTATATTGCATTGCATACGTCTTAGAATTTAGGTTTCATGAATTTTGCATACATCGCGAAATCATAAGATAAACTAAGGTTGGGAGTTAATAGCACTGCGAATTGCATCCAAATAAAAAAATAAAAGTAAGCATAAAATTCAATTTTTAATGCTCTTGCAAATTAGGTATATAACAGTGTATATGACAGGAAGAAAAAATGACTTTAGGATTGAATTCGCATACGGATATATAGTTAAAATGTATTACCTTCGAATTCACTCTAAAGATTATTCCGGATTCAGAGGTTCCATTCGAGCATACATCAAAGGAGTCCTTCTAAACTTGTTTACTCTCTTTCTTCTGCATGAATCTTTTACTCTTCGAATGCAGCCATATATATAACGTGTGCACTATGAGGTTGTGTCCCGCTTGCACGAAATAACTTTAAGGACCACAGAGCATTTTAAAAGTTATGTTATAGGCATGGAGTAGTGTGTGTGCAGTAAATAGTTCATGTGCTACGCGCACTAAATAGTGTAACAAGAAAAATCTCTTGCATAACCCTCAATGTACATTGAGGCAGAAAGGAATAATAACATGAAAACTTGATGTACCCCTACAAACCATGAAAGAACCAAGAAAAGTCACAAACATTGGACATGGCGAATTCACTTGCACACTTCTTGCTGTATGTGACACGAACAAATACTCGTTGTCTTGAGGTTCCTTTTCTACATGTTTGACGTGTGTACATGTACTCGTCGTGAAGTACTCATTTCACACACATGCATCGAATAACATATTTAAGATATCCAATCCACACATCACCACACCACCACCACCACGCTATATCCACAAGTTTTATGCTGAGCTGCTGAAGAGGTTTTACGCTTTGTAATATAGGATACGGGTACTACTATTTATTTTGCCTCTCCCAGTTCTCAAGTTCATTGAAACAAATCCACTTTTTACTTTTACTTCTGGCATGCCACTTCTCTGCTTCTTAGTTCACTATTTAAGTGACGAGAAGACTGTGAGTAAACTCGTCCCAAAAGAACCAAGTAGTACACTGTTCACAACAACAGATGAGATTAGTGACACAGTCAAATGGAATTAGTGAAGAGAAATGTTTTTTTCTCTCCTCTTTTTGTATAATATATTTTCTTTCTCTGAAAAATAATTGCAACAATGCAATAATATCAAGTATGAAAATATATAGGACGACTGACTTGAATTATAACTCTGGAAAGTGTTATTAGGTTTTGGTTTCCTCTTGGTATGCAAAAGGTAGAAAAATTGAGAATTCTGTCGATTTTTTAAGATGGTAAAAATGTTTTGTTTTTTCGATGAACACTGAAAAATACCTCCCACCTCCACTTCTTTTGCGATCCGCGTTCACTCCTCTTCTGAGGAAGATGTGCGAAATGCGGAGGGAAGAGACATGAGTACGCGAGTACTAAAAGGTACGGGAGAGAGAGGAAAAAATGAACTACTGAGATCTCGGGCAAAATGAATAGATGGTTTGGTTGGAAGGAGAGAGGAGCGTATTTTGCTGCCCTACTCCTTCTTCCATGGGATGTTCTAGTTCAGTAAGTTCACACAGAGAAAAAGAACATGCTTGGTTTGGGATATATGAGGATTGTCAAGCGTTTTTTCCACCGATGCGGGTAACCTGAATGTATGTTTCGTATACATTTATGCATGGGATTATATAACAGAGAAGGGAAATGTGTACGAGGAGAGAAACTGCGACTGCAAAGAAAAGAAAAAGTGAATATACAGCTCAGTGAAACCATTAGAGAAGGGCGAAACTTTTCCTGGATATGGGAACGTAATAGACTGAGTATGAGAAGGATAACGGGTTGCCACCTCGTTCTGTGTTTGTCTTGTGTGGAGGAGCTGCTTTATAGAGTTGAGCTTGAAACAGGAAGGGACGGGATATATAAGTTCTGGCGGTGGTGATAGTGTTGCACATGCCCGGATTTTTTACTCCTTTTTCTCCGAAGTTGAAAGTAGCCAGCTCTGGTTTCCACAATAAGAAGAGAGTGTGGATGGACTATAGACTACTGCCTTGAACATATTAGATATTAGACATAGTATTACAGAAAGCCAGACTAGATGCATTCATATCCAGTATCCAACGATAACGATATTTCCACTCAAAAAATCGCCCACTCGTCACCATTCCCGTTATACTTACTTACGTATATTACCATTACCAGCTTCCTCTCTCCTTGATGCTTCGGGAGGTTCAGTTGGTATTAGTAATTGGTTCCTAGTACCCGGGTAAAGCTGCCTTTCTTGATTGTTTCTTCACTCTCTCCATATTACAAACGTGTGCAGTCGGCATTCTCTCTGTGTTCCTCTCTCTCTCTCTTACCCGGGCTTCCTTTCACTATTTTGTCATTGTCCTGGTCCTGAGATGTGAAAAAACATGAAGGGTTTGAGGCTCTCTACTTAAGTAACATATGCTTTTGGCTTTTTTCTTTATAAACTATGGAATGGGAGGAAAATGGCAATATAGCTGAAAGGGTTGTGATCCTCCGAGAAGAATAGGGCTAGGATACAAGTAATACATGACATTATCTGTAATAGAAATGGAGCTTGAATTTTCTGAGCGTATGCATATGATGATGTTGATGATGATGTATTATGATGATGCAATATGTGCTTTATAGATATATGCCAAGAATTATTGGTTGGACTTTTATATAAAAAAATAGGAGATGAAGGTAGATCCCCTGCCAGGATCAAGAAATTACGTATTGAGGAACGCGAAGGTCTACTCTGTCGTAGTGTCAGTGTCCCATGATTTACGAGAGAGTCTATATGTATTCTCGCAGATTTTTACTATCCCTTCTCCAGTAGCGTTCTTTGCTGAGTTAGCAATGCAGCACCTCGGCAGCTACGCATGATGCGACAAGGTTCGGCAAGGTTGAAGTCTGGATCGTCTGGATTATTATAATTTTATGTAATGTATATGTATATATAAAACGGAGTTCTAAACGACACGTGACGATAAGTGCTATTGATGCGATGAACCGAGGGAAAGGGATTTGGCTCTTTGCTCACACATTTTTTATATCTGTATGCTTTACTCTAATGAGCTGCCGTGTCAAGGTATAAATTATGCTCCCGGAACGGTAAGCCTATTTATTTCCAGCGAAATAACCAGCCGATTCCCAGTATCTTTAGGTTACTTCAACCGAAATTGCAACCCGTTCCACATTTCCTTGAAATGAAATGATGAAGAGGAATTCAATGTGCAGCTATAAAAGCCTGAAGCTGAAATAGGATTTTATCTTTATTTTAAAGCGATACCAAGAAACTGTCTAAGTTGCTATTACTTAATTACAATAAATCGCGAAAGCTTAAATGCTCAAACTTCAGATCATCGGGTTTCTTGCGCAATGCTGCTTTATGAAATCGAGTTACTTTCTTCCTATCAGTCATGTAGCTCTATCTTTTTCAACATAAAGATATTCACCCTTACCTAAACAGCAAATATTAAGTAATTAACCATAGGATGGCGCCATGATGTCAGTTGATTAAGTAAGTATCAGAGAGCTATTTTAATTTCATGGGACCAAGTTAACCAATCTAATATTTGTTGTATGATTGTAATTGAACACGAACGTGACATGAACTCGCAAATCTGAAAATGCCTATTGCAAACAGGGTTCATAAGAGGATTTAAATTCGTTATGCAGAATTATGAAAATGGCTCATCGTTTTTTACGACTGTAATATTAATCTAGCAAAAAGTTCTAAAATTTTCCAGCTATCTGATGTAAAACTGGGATTTAAAAGCTGCATGTATGCCCGTATTTAGCTTATGTGGTTAGCTTAAGAACGTCACTGATTATATAGTAAATTGCTTTTTCTCGTGTGTATCTGCCAGCGAATCTTTTTGCGATTTGACAAAAAGAACCAAGCTTCCTTTAATACCAGTCCAGTTTTTTTGCATTTTCCAGACTCGTCTGATTATCAAGTTTGCTGACGTAAAGTCCAAGCGGGCAGGATATTTGTCGTAAGATTAAAGATAAACAAGTTGTCTTGACTTAATGAATAGTCACACATATATTTTAGCGTGGTGCTGGTATAAAAGGAAAGACAACAGACTGGATATGCGAAATAAAACGAGTCATGCTTTGACAAGCTTGTCAAAAAGGTCTGGAGAGGGTCAGCAACAGCATTTAATTAATCACGACAGTTATCGTTTATCAAAAAGAGTTGCGCTCAAAACATGCCATTAAGTCACCACTTCATGACACAGTCCGGAACCCAACGCGTGAACATTACACGGAGGTGGTGATGAGCTGATCTTTCCTCGAGTGCTTGACAGATTAGAAGAGCAACCACACCGCGATTAGTAACAGGTCCCAGTGACAGCATTTGCCAGGCATTATGGAATCAATTAAACATTATTTTGTTCGTATATTGCCTATGTTGATACACCGCGGGCCCACGGGGTAGGGGGTGTTCAAATATTTAACAGTGCTTTTACTTATGCTCACTTACCCTTAACTTAACTTGGAGATGAATGTACTTGCATGAGCTCTGCATTATTTTTTTAGGATTGCATTTTTGCAGCTGAGCTAACATACCTCCGCCTTATAAGGTTTGTCGGAAATGCAGTTATCATTGCATTCTGCATCGAACATTTGACACTACACAGTTTCGTATATGTTCCAATATGATCGCAACAGTGAAACTACTTGAGAATGGATACCTGCAACTCATAAAAGACTATAAGATATTTGCTTATGCAAACAAGCATTGCAGGTCGTATTAGGTAATTCATAAAAGTTGTCAATTTGTCAATCTCTCCAACAACAATATCTTATGATGCCCCACATGTCAATCAAAATACTCCAAGCAAGCGATCTGCGGAATTAGCAAATTGTTTAGAAATCTAATGCGGATAAAGTAGAAAATAAAAGCACATAATTTTCCATAAATTTTGCAACTTTATTTTTCCTAGCAGCATCAAATAGGAATTTTGTGAATGTAACTGGATACACATGTCAGCGAGTCAGTTCATATACATATAATTGATACATGTTGATGTGTATACAAATATAACTAACGCCCCTCAAGGATTCATTGTGATTCTGACTCAGTCAGTATTACAACATGACATGACCCAAAGGGTATTACAGGACAAAGCATATTCCATGATTTGTAAATATGATTTCCTTGGTGTAAATAACCGGGGGGAATGTAGTTTTCCATTGGCAATATTTTCAAACTCATCTTGTTTTTGTATACCTATCCTTTTTGATGACAAGCGTCACATCACATGTCCGCATGTGTGACTGTGAGCGAGCTATGTGCATTACGGATCTAAATCTAAATATACGTGCATAAAGGTTCCTTTGATGAACTTTGAGCCGTTCTTATGGAATACTGTGACTTGTATCTTTCTCCTCGCACTTGGGAACCTAAACCCCCTTCGAGATAAGAATGAATAAGCTTAGTGCTGGAAAGCTTTGAGCCTCATCAACTCCTCCTCCTCCCCAAACACTTCTTAAACTAGCGGAGCAGTATACTGATTAACGCTAAAAATCCAATTGGTATAAATATATTTTTCGATTCTTGTAAGTATCGAGCAAACCTTTTGCGTATAATAATATGTAATGCAGCTTGCACTGCCATATAGTCGTAACGTCATGGTCTATATCGAAGTTTACTCTATTGAGTATACGTATTTGTGGATATGAACTAAATGCCCAAGTCCAAGACACGAAATCAGTCAAGTATAAGAGTTGTATGATTTCTAAAAATGTAAGAAGATTAAGGCTATATACGTTTGCATCAGTAAACGGTATTCATTTGAAATTCTCAGCAGTTCCAAGCGCATATAACATGGTCCACCAGTCGTACTCACAATTTCATTTAACTTCTTGTCTTGGACAAGGTGACATTAGACCAATTCAATAATCCTATCTCTCTCTCTCTCTTCCATTCTCCTTTCCCCCTAATAGTCTTCGTCTTGTATTCTCCCACTCAGATTTTTGTTTTCACACATACCTTCTCTCGTTATCAAATTTTTCAATACAAATAAGTAATCCTCTTCAACATTAGCTGAGTGTGTTCTTTTCATTATTTTAATTTAAACAAAAGACGTCATATCATCGTTAACAAAATTTTATCCAAGTATTTGCCATACGTTAAAGGTTGTTTTCAAAAAGTTATTTAGTCCAAAGACAATGTAGCTTATACACTTTTCTCTCAGTCAGTTTCGAGGAGTTTTCTCAAAAGCAGAGTGAGCGCATATAGATTCCAAGGAAAACCCCTCCACACTTTGTCTCTTTAGCTTGTGTGCACAAGACAGCCTCTCTTTCTACCAATCTCTCCTTTTCATTTTTTTCCTCAAGTAAAAGCTCAATGAAACAACTTTTCCTTTTCAAGTGCAAATGTAGACCTGATCGAAACAATTATTATTTTGCACAACTATTCTACAAGTTTTAGCTAGGGCTACACTTAACCAGAGAAAACATTTTTTTCCAAGGTGTATCGGTACCTATAATTATTGTCAAAATTGAGTTAAAATTACACAAGTGACGACATGGGATTTGAGACTTCGGTTGTGAACTCAACATTAACACAGTTTAAGCCATTATCTAGTTTTGAGCCAAGACTGGATAGTTTGGAGACGGGAAGAGTGTTGACTATTACCAGTAGTATCAGACTTTATACTGTTTTAATTAATAATTTGTCTGCATCCGCCGCTGCCAGTCCTCGTCGTCCTCTTGTGAGGTGATCTTGGCTTTCCCACTGCGAAAAAAATTACTGTTTAAAAAAAATCTTGTCGTTGACGTATATTTTATAAGTAAATTCGAAGTTCTTGTTATAAATGTATATTTGTCCGTATTATTGATAATTCAAAAGCAATACATATAGGATTCTACGTGTATCTATAAAACTGTACATATTTACAACGTGTACCTTAAAATAATAACGCTGTACCTTCCTTCATTACTTAATTACTACATACATTAATTTTGCAACAACAACCCTACAACGATCAATTGATCAAGTGCCAAAAAATGAACTTCCTCGACAACTTCATAAGAATATCGGCTCAATAGACGACCTCTTCATGCCAAAACTCTTTCTGCGCATCGCTTTTTGAAAACATCCCAATCCTTCATTAGACTTTGTTACAATGGCTCTGGACTTTTTGGCTGGATGTGTGGGAGGTAAAAATATGATCACGGGGTTGATTGAGTATTCTAAAAAATATAATTCCGTGCTCACACAAACTTTATAGCATTAAACTTTAAACTCTATGAAAAATTTTCCCAAAGGCATATTTCATTTGGGGGTCTAGCGATAGAGATAGCACGATCAATTTATCAGTTTCTTTTAAACTGGTTTAGAATCAGATAAGCTCAAAGTTGCTTGGCATGTTGTTTGTCCTTACGCGATAAAGTAATTAAATGCTTAATGACAATTATATCTGTCTCAACAGGCGCTGCTGGTGTCATCGTAGGCCATCCTTTGGACACTGTAAAAGTAAGTACGAAAAAATTTGTCTTCAAAAATCCTTATGAATGTACATACCTTTCCTTCATTTGGTGCATATAAACGCTTGTATACATTGTAATGAGTTGGTTATCTGTTCTCATGTCGTTTCTCACTTTTGGAGAACTGGAGAAGCTGAATGGGGGTTTATGAGCTTAATGCTAACAGAATGAATAGCTAAATCAAGTTCGGGTAGGAAGACATATAAGTACTATGCCTATATAGAAGTCAAACCCTTCACCAAAATCTGTGCTTGTGGCATTTTGATGTGTTATTATGAAAGTCATTTGCTCACTTCAGCTTACATAAATGTACGTGTTATTTTTCTATGTCATGATCCCATTCATTGAAATCAATTTATTTAGTCTGATTCAGAGAGGCTTATCTCCTTCACTCCATGAACATGCTGTAAAGTGAGAAACGACCAGTTTTTTTCATAGAGCATATAGCTGAAGCGTATTTGAAATCATTTCAAAGTGAATTAGTATTGAACTATATCAATTGAGAGCTTGTTTGTTATTTCAAAAGCACTGTTCATAATAATTAACATGGCTCATACAAATAACATTTCGTAATGCAATAATAATATATGATGGAATGAGTTGAAAAATTGATGCTTGGATGATTTCTTAAAGAAATAATAATATATTTTTGTATTGATTGGTATTTTTTCTCTTTAGGTACGACTTCAGACGCAGAGCCCAACAAACATACAATACAGAGGAACTTTCCACTGTTTGAGCAAGATCGTCAAACAGGAATCGGTAATATAAACACAACAACACATAAATTAGGTTGAAATGGTTGATAAATTTGGAAAATGTAAAAATGTCACCTTGCTCCGCAAATGTTTGTTTGCTCAGTCCCCTCATCTTAAAATGTCATACAATCTGAGCCTAACTTTCCTTTGACTAATTACAAAATCATTGATCAGAGCTCTTAAGAAACTTGACCATGGAACAAGGGCAACTTGAGATTTTGTGTTTTCAAGATCTATTTGCCAATGATTATGTCATTGGCGATTCATGATATTTTTTTCCATAAGAAAGATATGATTCTTCAACCTTTATATACAACTTGAGAGTTAAGCAGTACATTATTTTATCAACTTAGTCCCTAATCAGTTTTTTTCTTCATTTCGCAATAACTCATAGGTCACTGGACTCTACAAAGGCATATCTTCGCCACTGTTCGGTGTTGCTGGTGTGAATGCCATCATATTCGGCGTTTACGGCGCACTCAGGCCCTACGTGAGTGGCTCTCCAGGAAATGACGCATTATGGGCTCACTTTGGAGCTGGCTCCATCTCAGGAGCTGTACAATCTGTTGTTGCCTCGCCCATGGAACTAGTCAAAACCAGACTGCAGATCAATCAGGACAGTGGATTAGCCAAAAAGTTAGGACCTGTCGATGTTCTCAAAGGGATTTATCGGAATGAGGGAGGCATGTTCCGCGGAGTTTTCAAGGGATGGGGCATAACTCTGGCGAGAGAGATCCCTGGCTTCGGATTCTACTTCGCATCATACGAAGCCATGACTAGATTAGGTAATCATCACCTTTCGTAGAACGATTACTTAAGACTTGATGTAATGTTTGACCTTCCAACTGATCCAGAGTAATGATCAAAGTCCGCTCATATATTAGCCAGTCGAGTTATAAAAAATTCCATATACATCTCACTTTTCAGGTGAAGGTCAAGTTGGAACACTTGGAATGATGTTGGCTGGTGGCATGGCTGGTGTGATCTCTTGGATTGTCACCTTCCCCATTGATGTAGTGAAAACACGTCTCCAGTGTGATGACTGTGGAAAATACCGTGGAGCATTTGACTGTGCTCGTAAAACATACGCGGCTGAAGGATACCGAGCTTTCTCAAGGGGTCTCGTGTCAACCGTGATCCGTGCTTTCCCTACAAACGCAGCTACTTTCACTGTTGTCACTTGGATCATGAGGTATATAATTTTCATGAGCAAAGCGTGTGAAATTTATAAGCACATTTGCATGTTTTATTTCTCTCTAATGTCAAAGTATCATACAGCAAAAAAATTCTTCTTCAGGTTTGAAATAGTCTTTGTCTTTAATTATCACAGACTTGCTGGCCAAGATGCTGGAGATGACATCCAAAATAGTAGACAATATCTTGACGAGCTTCTCCATGAAACATCCCGACTACAGGAAAAGCTGGAGGAGTCAATTCGTCTGAAAGTACCCCATTATTTGTGCGGAGCTAATCTGACTTCCTCTCTTGCATCTCAATGTGCAGCATCTGCACGAAGGCATACGGACCGAACCCAAGTGTACTTCAACTTTTACCAGTCTCTCCAACAGCAGAATGGAGTAGCAGCATCAGGTCATGCGATAAATGAGACTCAAGTAAGAGCGGAAAGTGAAGGCAAAGGTGTAGGCGTTGAGGCACCAAATACCTTTCATGAAAAACTGGTTGAGCTCTCGAAAAGTGGCAACAGCACCGCCACCAACACCAACATGCAAGCATTGCAAAGCACATGTATATCCTCCAGAGTGAAGAATGTTGCGGATGGTGATGATGAGGCTCATTCTAATGACCATAACAGGAACGATGATAGTAATGCCGTTGTAGAAAATAAAAACCACATTCTTTCCACCTCCAAATCATCCTCATCCTCAACTAAGAACCGCTTTGAAAGGGAAATTAATGCAAGTCCCGTCCCAGTTTCCTGCGATGTTCAGGGCGAAAAGGCTGCTCGCAGATACGCGAGCAGTGAGAGTGGTGGGATGATGATGAGTAGCAGTTCACTGATCCACGGAAATGCACACTTTTCCCACGAGGCAGTCTCACTTCCTGTCGAAACGAGTGCGCCAGAGATTACGGCAGCTTTCAATGATGAAGATAAGTCTACGGATATGAGAGGGAATGGGACTGAATGCTTTAACCAAGGTGGGCATGTTGATTCTTCTCTGTTAACTCAAGAGGATTTGAATTATCTTTCCAAATCACTGGACATTCCAGCGCATATTCTGAGAGCAGCTTCATTTCAACAACGCCAACATAGAAGTGAAGCAGCAGCGACGACTATTACTTCAACATCTAAAACACAAGCACCTGCTGCCATTTCCTCAAATTCAACTCGTGCAAGCAGCAGCAACAGTCCAGCCCAGGCGTGGAAGAAATATTGCAAAACACCTTCTGTCAACCTTTGCAGATGTTTTGAGGATCATTGTGTTTGCTATTTGTAAAGAGAGAGAGAGACCAACCTCTGAAAGAAATTAATGGGCTTGGGTCGTAAATCAAGGCTTCCAAATGCAATAATACGAAAGGAGAACAAAGGAAGTGAATGTAATGAAAAGATATATTTATAAGTTTCTACATCAAAACTGCAAATGGAAAATTAGCACACTAAACAAAAGATTAAAGGGTATGATGAAAAAAAGGATTTTTGTGGGATTTGGGACTAACGACTTTTCCACAATTCAATCATGTCGTGTTTGCATTTCTCATGTCTCTCATTCCACAGAGACACGTATATATATTATATTTGTAAAGTACATCAAGTAGAAAATAGACTACTGTAATACATGTATAAATGCACAGGGATGTAACTCTACCATGAAACTTTTTTTTATTGTATGATAATACCAATTACAAACAAAAAAGAATCCACATGATCACAACCAAAGCTAAACATTTGCAACAAATGTGATTCTGGAGTCCAACGGTGCCGTTGTTTGGCCGAACTAGAAAAAATGTGATGATACCTTTTACATTATTGTGACAGAGTAGTAAAAAAGGGGGAATTAGATGTAAATGTTTGTGGTGTGATGTATTCCGCATATAATACGCCTTCGACAGTACAAATAGATCGACATAAAAATGTAGGAATTTTCTCTTAATTACAACCAGAAACCAGAACAAAGGGAATTTTTCCGCTGGGGTTTTTCCTATTTATTTTCAAAGTTCACTCCGAGAAGAAGAAGGTCGATCTGAGGAGAAAACACCCACGTTGATATTATGTTACACAACAAAAGGAATAATTTCGTGTAACACGATACCCATGATAAATACATCTCACATTTTTCTCGGCTCTCTTGTGACCTTTGTGAAAATAATGCGGAGTCTAATTCACATACAAGCAACTCCTACTCCCACACATCATAAATGGCTTGTGGGGAGAGAGAGGTGGAGGTGAGTGAGAGGCAAGTGAAAGAAGTGCAAGGATATATTTTGCCACGTATTTGATAAAGGAAAGAAGATGTGACTTCTGCACGTGACAGACTTTTTTTGTTATTCACATCTCTCAAAGCAGCCTTCCCACTTGTTCATTAATGCTTGTCGAACCAATGTAAATGGGGCCAAACTCAGAATATACAAAAATAGACAAGCGACACATGGGTCAAATGCCAGAGACATTACAAAAAAACGCGATTACTTTGTTAGTTATGTATACGCGTTGAATGAATCGTCAATAGAATGACGAACTATAAGAACCAAGATTGGCAAGATTTTTTAAAACCACTAATCGCTGACTTTTTTCCGGTTCAAGACATTTTGAAGAATAGTTCGACTATATATTTGGACATGAGCTCATATATTTTTTTGATGAATGAAGGTAGCTCTTTATGTGACCGCGCGGACGTATGTAAAAAAATGTCGATAACAAGATCAGTCCAGTTTCTTTCGATATGCTCGCAATTGTCCAGTAAAAACAGCTAAGCTCCAATTACAGCTCGACCTATGAACGTCTCATATCCTCAGACTGCGTCTCCAGATGCAAAATAAAAGAAGACGAATGCTGTTGACTTTCAGTTGCAATAATTTTGCCTTTTCAAATGCAATGACAATGACTTACCCGTGTGATCTTAATCAGAAGAGGAGGAAGTTGAGGAGTTGAAATTAATATGTACATTTATTTCGATGTGCCATTTTAAAGGATATTTTAATATATGAAAAATCTCTTGTATCATGTATGAATTATACTTTCGTACCTTATCGATGATAGTTTTAAGTTTTAACCTGAGTAATGAGTAATGCAAACGTGTGGTGCCTCTTTAAGGGAATATATAGTCATTTGTGTAATACTGTAAAATTGAAGGGCGTCTTTTTACATTAGAATTAATATAATATGTTACGTAATAAGAGTAAGTACTATTTAGAACTTCGCTAACCTATATTGCAAATACTCACGATCGGCTCAACTTATATATTTTAATGTATCCAGTTGATACTAGTTTGTTAACAAAGTTGTTGAGAGTTGGTGAAATGAATGTCATGTCATATAGATACTTTCCTTGTATATGGTAAATAGTGTATTACCTTTAATATACAATTTAGTATAAGAAGTTGACCGTTGACCGTGTAAATTGTCCTTTCCACGCAAACGTTACATGCTATGGGGCTCGTTTCAAATATTATTTGACAAGAAAATAAACCAAAACTGGTGTTTAGTTTTTATACCCCATTTTTGGGGATTATATTAAATCTCGTTGATTGAATATTTGTTGTATTTGTGTTACAAAAATACAAAAATTATTTCCGGAAGTATCATTTAAGTTATTGTACATGAACATATTTTGCAAAACTGAGAGGTGGTAGGGTTGCGATTTGCGATATTGCATAAATATATATGCAACAAGTTTTCTTCCAAACCTTTATCAACAAAATAGTGAAAGCACATTGATTTTATGCATCAGTCTATTTTTAGGAATTTAACACTGCTAAAATGTGATATGGCAGTATGCTCATTATCTGGCTCCTTGGCATTCGCAATCACAACCTAGGGAATTGGATTGCTGGAACATTCGATCTCAAAACACCGTTACCCGTCGGCTCCAATTTACACGCGGGGTACTCTGAACACAATGCAAACGCAACGCATGTCTTACTTGCTCCTCTTGTTTTGCATTCAAAGTGTGTCTGAAATTGGAATTCCAAAAGAGACAAGAAACTACGGGAAGGAGTCATGCATGAAATTCCCAACTAGGAAAACCATGTTTTTCGGATTTCCACAGAGTTGTAAAAGTGACAAGACTCTGTCTAGAGAAACCCCAAGAGTGCCTAATATACGTTCTACATTTGTTTTGCATTATGTCTGTATATCTATCCTTGAGAAGAAAGTGTCTTGGTCTTGGCTGAGGCTGAGTGAGAGCTTTGCCCGCAGTAATGTTCCATGTAGGTACTTACAAACACGGAATAGATTTTATTGAACACCTCACACTATGCCAAAAATGGCTTATGTATATGTCGAGCACATGTCATGCATGAAATATCATGTCACCATTCCGCTTATAGGCATTATTATACAACGTGCCAAAGGTTTTACTCCCGAGTTGTCACCAGACTAGGCATAAAATAGGCTCTCTTTTCCGTTGGTTCGGAGGGGGATATCAGACGGAGACGAGACGGGACGAGGGCAAAAGTGAAAGAGTCTCTCGCCTTCTTCTCCTCCGAGGAAAACAATGGAAAATGAGTGTATATGGTTATGTGAGTCATCATCACGTTCACCGAACAATCTTAAAACAACTCATGCAATGCACTTCTCTGAGAAGAGGAAAAAGACTCAAAGTCGAGACAGCAGCCGAAAACCAACAAAGAGCCCAATTCTGGTTGGCTTTTGTGGCAAAACAATAATTTTCCTTGGAAGTTCGCCGGACTGAAGTAAATAATAAAATCCTTATGTGGCTTTTTTGTGTTTGGAAGTTAGCGTATATTTTCTCCAAAAAAGATAAAAGCTTTGAAGTTCAATCCTAAAAGAAAAGTGTTTTATTACTCATGCGTTGCCGTCTTGCATGTTGTCGGACTCATGCACAAATTATTTCCCTGCAAGCGTTCTTCCTCTTACTGTACTGATGTACCTAATCTGATACGCATGCTCAGTGAGCAAAGCAACCATATTTTGCTATTTTGTAAAAAAATGCATTTTTCTCAGTTCACGAAATATTAAGAAAAGTCATGTTCATGCTTCGATTGAATATGCTTGTTCATATATATCCTCATTCACACAAAGACCAATACTACCATAAAAGTACTTTTCCAAGGGAAGTTGGGGTTGACAACAACAGGTACTCACTCGTACATTATCAACTTCAGTGTTTTTCTAGCTCGTTCGTACTACGGATCAAAAACATCGCACAATCGCATGCCTGCAGTCAAGAGTCAAGAGATAAACGATAAACAATTTAAAGCGATACGTGTAATGGAAATCACGACGAAGTCTTTACATATAACCAACGTCATAATATGAGAATGCAATCCTAAATATTCACGATATGATGTGGAGGATGTCATACTAAAGATATCATTTGTTTAACGTCAAGCGTTTCTCAATGATTATGCACTATGTACTGCACTGATGAATCTAACAGCGAAGTTCATGGTTGTTTTTATTCTGGACATTGGCGTATGCATGTTTTTTTAATTCACGCGGTGCTTAATTCACATTTAAGTGGACTTCTGCTTTACAAATCAAATAGTATCCCGTATACCAATACCTATTGTTTTACTCTCCTAACACATCTCTTATCACCTATAAGCAAATGGCGAGATCAGATCAGTTTCCAGTAGCATAGCTTTTTCTCTTCATATTGTTTGCCTTACTGACATGATGATTGGAAAAGATCTTGTGTGAGTTGACTTTATAATATGGTGAAGTGATACCGAACGCAACGAAAATCTTCACAAGCTACTATAAAGGTTCAGAACTGCTTCTACTTTTGGAAAAACATGGAACGATCAAGAGAAAAAAGATGTTTGATATATCTATAATTGCTTGTATTGATACCGACTAGGACTCTAAATTGGAGAAAGAGGCATTTCAGAATCCGCTTGTAATAGCACGTCGATTTATATTATGTATTTGTACATAAGATTTTTATTAGTTTTCTACTCTGCAACGAAAAGGAAGCCTTCCCCTCAGGGCTTTCCTCTTGACTTTACACTGCATCACTAAGCATCTCACTTTTCTAAGACTCCGACTGTGTTCCTGGGACTCGTTCTCGTCGTCGTCTCTATATATTCATCATCATAATACTTCTATTCTACCAAGACGAGATTCCTTTCTGCATGAAAAGTTTGTGTGTATAGGTCCTCGCCACTTCGCCAGTGTGGTTTGGTTTTACACAAGTAATAAACGTGCCCTAATACACTAGCCATGGCAGTTTTTTAAAAAGATGCTACAAGTATTATTACATACGAAGGAGTATTATGCAGTTGGACTCTTATGTTTCCACTTTACGATAATAACATTCCTTGCGCCTACGAAACTGAGATGATATGTTGATCATCATCATCATCAACAACAACAAATCCATTCAGGCTTCCTTTCATAATATACACACTTGTTCCACACTAGCAACATCATTTTTTACCTTCCTCACCATCACATTATCAACATTATCATCTTTTTCATGAAGCACTTTGCTGAACACAAAGAGGTGCTACACAATATACCATTTTTCTCTCTCTCTCCCGAGCTTGAGACGTACACATACCATTGTCTCTTGGATATAGAGAGGCTTTATATTTTGTTGGAGTTTCGTCTCAGCATAATTGGCTTATCTACGGAAAACAAGTAGCAAATACCATTATAATTTTCATCCTCCGCTCTCCATGTACATTTCTCTCTCTCGAAGAAGGGTTTCTGACGATGATGGAACAGCATTTACTTACTTATATGCTATCCACCCCACTGTTCCTTTATTCACTTTGCACAGATTTTTAGTGGCATTGTCACAATTCGTGGAGAACCGTGGTTAGGGTATAGGGTGTAAGAAAAAATTATGAAACCATGATCGACTTGGAGAGTTATATATATCGGTATATGCTATGCTATGGTATAAGTTGTGATTTTGGCTCTACAGGTTTCAGTTTCATTTCTAGATTAGAGTCCTCAGTGTTAGCCGTGGTAGGTAAAAAAATGCGCAGGTATAGATTGTTGTACCAAGTGCCATACTGATACGGAGACAATATTTTTTATTGTTCCTAGATGAACGAGTATATAAGATATACCTAAACATCTTGTTGAACATCTTGTTACTCTTTTTTGTCCCTTATATTCATGCAGAACTCAGAAGTAAAATTCATAGCAGATATATTCAACTGGTTGCTTCTACATGGGCATATGTACGAGTATATGTATTGAAACTCCAAAGTGGAATGGTATCAAGGTAGTCAAGTGAGGGACAGCATTTTTCTCTACCACATACCAATTTCATAGGGAGAGAGAAGTTTTAGTACCTTGGTGCAGAGATTGTGTAGGGATGCTCGTAGAAATATAACGACGTGCCCGATTGTTGTTACCACTCTCGTAAAGAGGAGGTTTGTGAGCAGTAGCAGGGAGCATTATAAATATGTGCTCATATAAAGTCCCTTGCTTGTGAGTAAGCAGTGAGGACTAGAGTGGCGATTGTGAATGAGTGAAGAACCAAAAGTTGAGAGAAGCTGACGAGACGAGCAGTGAACATATTTTTCACGCTAATTGGCAAACGTGGTGGTGGTCCTCTAAATTAGTGGCATAGTTGTGGTAAATATTGTAGTTTTTTGTAAAGTGAAAGGGTAGATTCAAGATTCTTTGCTTATCCATTATCGCGAACATTGCTCCTCTTTTCCGATATAATTAATGTGCAGCAGCATGTAATGCAATAAGGATGACGAAACACATCATTGCAACTGCATTCCTCTGAGCAAAAAAAGCTGGAGTGAAGGAAACGCTGTGAGAAGTTCTCGCATATCGAGAGAAATACTTATAAAGACATTTTGCGAAGAAAAAGAGTTCAAATATGTCAATCCATCACCCACCACAAGAATATCGTGGTCCTCCTATCGGTCCAAACGGTGGAGGAGGAGGTATTTTCCAGAATCCACCTAGTAGCAGTGGGTCCAGTAATAGCGTCAATACTCATCACAGTAATCATACAGAAGATCTCAATGCATTGCCCTCATCGGCTTCCGGTAAACTGGCTGGAAGACCTGGCCCTGCAGATATATCCCGACTTACACATCCAGAGCTAGTTCAGAGGGTACGGAAACTGGAAGCGGACTTGTTGAAGTTGGCGTCAGATCACAATCATATGATACGAGAGGCTAATCATCGTATCCAGGTAAGCGCTTCCCTGAAATATTTATTTCTAATTCGTGTTTGAAAAAACTTATCCAGAATCTCAACCTATCCTAAGTTTCATAAGAACTCCACAAAGCCTATAAGAGTCCCGAAGAAAGTTTTGTTTATGATTGACTTTCGACTGGAAAATTAGAGGTTGGAGAGATCAAAATGAAAGACATTTTCAGTCCATGAAATCTTTAAAGATCAAAACTTAAATGCTTTTCACATAACACTTTCAGTTTATATTCAAACGAGATTTCCTTCAAATCGTTTCATGTTCAGCCAACCATAGTAAAATTTAGCATCATCCTTTACAACAAGATCCTTGTGTTTGCGTAAAGTGAATAAATACTTTTGGAAACAAAGGACGCATGCATTGAAACACAAAGTTTTCTCTTTCCCTGGAAGACGTCGGCGAAAATCATTTTATGAGATGCAAAACATAAATATAATTGCATAAATGGCAATTTGCCTGTCTGGCGATTGTAGGCTATATAATGATTACGTTGCAAATTACAGGTACAAAATTCCGACATAACAAATCTGAGGACGACCGCGACAAAACTAGAAGAGGACAATGCCGAGCTCCGTGACCTCTGTTGCTTTCTCGATGACGATCGACAGAAAGGGAGGAAGTTAGCACGAGAATGGCAAAGGTTTGGCAGATACACAGCCTCTGTGATGAGACAAGAGGTTGCTGCGTATCAGTCCAAACTACGGGATTTGGATGCACGTCAACATCAACTTCTTTCTGATAATCAGGAACTCAAGGTAGCATTTATATAATGATAATATGCAATGTAGAGAACGCTGTTGTAATGGAATCACAAGCATGCAACTCTGGTACAGTAATTATGGGTATTAAATGAGCCATATTATGCAATTGAATAAAACTGCATATTTCCTTCCTTCTTCACAGGAGTTATGTCTCTACCTCGATGAAGAAAGAAATCAAAACGCATGCAGCCAATGTGGGGCCACAATACGAAGGGATGATGGGGATGGTAGTAGTTCAGGGACAAATCCCGTGGAGGAATATAACAGTCATAACTCTACCGGAACCAGTGAGTCGACTCTAAGTAACGCCAGCCTCACGAGTGGTCAGCCTCCTTCCGCTAACAGTATTGCCTACAGAGAGGAACTCGCAAGGGAAAGGAATATTTTGAGCAGTACGTGTTTTTAAAGCAGCACATTAAATCATACATTCAAAATCTTTCATAAAACCAATATGAAATGTAACTGTAACAAAGTGAAAATGTTATTTTTTTCTTATAGGCCAAATAGTAGAGTATGTAAGGCGTCTCGAGCGAAGAGTGAGTGAACTGGAAAAACCGGAAGCAGTACAGTGTCCAGAGTCTGTATTAAATGCTCTACAAGTTTTGCAAGTGTGCCAAGGACTGGAAGATGATGATATTGGGGATCAGGAGAAAGCGTTAGTGCGGCAGATGTGCAATGTAAGCTTAAAACACCTGGAATATGAGAAACGTGAGAACTTCTGATGCAATTCCCATAATCCTAAGTTTACCCTTTTGCTATTTCCCTACAGGTTGTGTGGAAGAAGCTTGAGGACAACCCGAAGCTATGAAAATGGATATATGCAATACGTAGCATGTCTGCTTTCGAATTCACGCCTTGCACATGCAATTACGCTCGATGTTCCTAGATGCAAGCAAAAATATATACGATATTTAAAGATATAACCGGCATAATCCATCCATGTGTGTAAAAGCACTTTCTGCATTATATATTTTGTTCACGTTAATTTTCCCTGTACAAATATGAGCTCTTTGTTAGTTTACTTTTCGGTAAACCAGACAATCTCTCGTGTTCGACACTATAAATAGTCCTTATTACGGATTGGTTGCAGATAAATATTTGCAACTTCGCGTTGCCACATTGCAATCAAAAATTATTTTTGTACAAGATAGTTAAGAACGTAAGCGTTGCTTCGCTGGAAAATGAGGAGTACTTGAAACGAAATTACCAGTGTTTGTATTAAGTTTCATAATGTGCATCTATATTTCTAGCGTAGATGTACCACGAGATAATGAGGTGTAAATTATTAATTAGATTCGCAAAATATGATATTGTAATTAACAACCTGTAGAAAAGTTATGACGAAGATAGAATAAAATCGAGATTTGTTCAAGTTATCAATTTCCAGCAATTAGCAATTTTATTCATGATCTGAAGATGGAATCGATGAGCCGATGCTATCTACTTCAAACGTGTTATCACGTCTTCTTATTGTCTTCCTTCAAAGTAACAGTCCGGTTAAACACCAGCTGCAAAGATTCACATGTGTTAGACACACAGTGTAAATTCATTTTATGGCATTTGAGTTTTTTTGTTAATGATAGAATGTCTGCAATAAAGAATGGCTATACCTTATCCGAAGTTGAATCGGGATCAACAGCAAAGAATCCTACACGCTCAAACTGATACTGAGTCAAAGCCTTACTTCCCAAGACGTGCTTATCTGCTAAAGCCTGCTTTACCAAAAGAGTGTCCTTATTGCAGTCTGAGATGAATCCATTCGGAACTTGAGTTTGGTCCTCTGGATTTTTATGCTGGAACCTTTAGAGCAAAAATGACATTAAATTTACACTGGAGGCTTATGAGATAGATAGAGGTTGTAAAATTCACATTAAAATTGTATAAATACTTACAATCTATCGTACAGTCGAACTTCTACATTTACAGGATCACTGACCCAATGAATAAAACCCTTGGGTTTAGGTGCATTCGAAACGGTTTCCGCTTTAACGGTTATGCTTTCTATCGAACCATCTGGTCGAAGAGTTGCGTCTTGAAATGTTATCACGACACCAGCGTGCCTCAGTCCAACAGGTTGATTTTTAGCAAACCTTTTGTAGTCCTTATCAGCTTTCTGAACAATGGAGGATAAATACAGAGCATATTGATGTCAGTTACACCGGTAGTCATACGAATGCTTTTAAATGTGTTAAGATTCCTCACCTCTCTAAAATCATCTTGATCGATGTAAATAACACTACGGAAGGCAACTTTGTGTACGGCACTGTTGGTAGCAGACGGAAAATCTGGAACGTCTAAAGTGTCACTCGGTGGAGTGTACCCATTCAGGATTACCTTAATTGGATCCATTACAACCATTGTCCGTGGTGCAGTAATATTTAGCCTATCTCTAACGCAAGCATCTAACATTTCCGGTTCTACAATTATCGTCGCTCCAGTAATACCCATTCGGACACAAAAATCATTCACAGCTTCTGGAGGAAATCCTCGTCGGCGAAGAGCAGGCAGTGTGAATAAACGCGGATCATCCCAGTCTGCCAATATGAATATAAGAAACTTTGGATCAAACTCTCAGTCAATTTGCCAGGACTGGTTCAACTAGTAATGGAATTTCCTTACGTACCTTGTACTATTTTCTCCTCAATCAACTTGGCGATTTTGCGCTTGGAGACAACTGTGTATGCCATGTTCAATCTACCGTACTCCCACTGAACAGGAACGTATGTACTCACTGATTCACACAGCCAGTAGTATGATGATCGACGGTTTTGAAATTCCTTAGTGCACATAGAGTGGGTAATATCTTCCAGAGAATCCACCAAACAATGAGTGAAGTCGTATGTCGGGTAGATGCACCATTTAGAGCCCTGCTTCGGATGTGGTACATATCGTACTCTGAAAAATACCAGATGTGACCCATATTGTGTTTGTCAACAAAAGTACCATGCAATAACGTGTGAATATATTATCTAAATTAGTTCATTAAAATTTTACCCACCTGTATGCAACAGGATCTTTCTTTCCTTCCTCTAACGTTATTTTCATCCTAAGAGTTGCTTCTCCTTCTGCAAACATGCCGTTTTTCATATCCTGAAGAAAATTTCATATTTCAGTACATTATTCGACTTCGCTTTGATTAGACAAATCAATAAATAATACATATTTTACATGTCTCACATGTGTATGCTAAGCTATAAATATCTGTAAAATCTTACTTCAAACAAGGCTAGATTAGTGGAAACATTTCTATCCCTATACGGAGAAGCAGGAGCATCATACCCTTTTACTTCCTCGGCAGTTTGATGGCAAACGTACGCTAACCCATTTTTAATTAAGGCTATTGCGAATTCATACAGCTCATTGAAGTAATCCGATGAATGCGTAATTTTATACGGCTTGTATCCTGTAATGTAAAATCACACTCATAACTTCAAAAGTTCATTAAAACATACAAATGTCATGCCATGTCATTAGGGCCTATAAAATTACCTAACCACTCAACCATGTCTTTAATGCTTTTAAAGAATCTTTCTTCTTCCTTTTCAGGGTTCGTATCGTCATATCTTAAGAAGCAAACGCCATTGTGTGCTTTAGCATATCCAAAATTGATATTAATAGCCTTGGCGTGTCCTATGTGAAGGATTCCATTAGGTTCTGGGGGAAATCTTGATCGTACCTAAAACAGTAAATAAGAATATAGTAAACAGATGCAGTTTCAGATCAATGAAATAAGTTAACACATTTTTTCTTTTATTTCGCATTTTATACAAATCACTTACTTGTCCCTTGATTCGATTGGTGTGTTCGGCTAGGGTAGCTAAAACACCAGCACTTGTTGGATAACCGTCCGTCGTAAAATTCTTTCCTGGTAGGTGAAAGGGAAGGCCCCTTAGAACCTGCATACGTGATTCTTCAGTTGATAATGTTTCCTCTGCTTCTGTAGAGGAAAAAAACGTATATTCACATTATAATCAACGTTCGAAAAGAGTAACTTATTTCATGGAATTTTTTGTGATCTTACTAGCAGGTTTTTGATTTTTGGCAGGAGCTTTTTTGTCGTCTACAGGCTTTGCTTCCTTCGCCTTTTTACTTTTTTGATCTGGAGGTGCTGGTCTCAGATCGTCTTCTGTTTTAGGACCAAGCAGTATCCGTATTTGTTGGTCAATTTCGTTTTTTACTTTGCCTCCATCGGCCCATTGCATTTTTGAAACTCCTCGGATATGTGTCATGATGGCACCAACATTGAAGCGATATCTTCATAAAACAACATTCTGATACTGATTCCATTCATAAGGAACTAACTATATGAACTCGTGGTTTTAATTAATTCTTACCTTTTTTCCATAATTTCCTGTTGGTATTTAGTCACAGCATCTTTCACTATCTGCTCAATATCTTCATCAGTAATGACTATTCCAACTCCGCAAGCTTCATTAAATGCTGCTTGATTCAGTTGATTATCAGCCAAATTATCAATAAGATACTTCACAGCGGCTAAGCAATGAAATTTTAATATAACATTTACATTAAAGTTTTTCAAATGAAATATACCTCCAAGAACAAAAGGAAAAAGTTTTACCTGCAACTCGTTGTTCACTATCTAAATCTCCATTCACAATCCGTTCGATTAGAAATTTCGTTTGAGTTCGTATGCTTGGCTTCAATTTTCCAACAAAATTATAGATCAAATTTGATGTTTTCTTGCTCGGCTCATTCGGACTTAACGTTGCATGCTACAACATAAAAAAGTATGCATATTGTTTTAGAAAGAATTCTCTACAAAATTATTTCAAATTTTACACTCAACGTTCTATCTTTTAGCTGACTCACCAAGTTCATCACCTCAAACAAATCCTTCTTCAGCGATTCATTCTTGAGTGTTTCTTTGGCTTTCGACTCGGTCATTTGAAAAAATGACACAAGTCGGCTAACATCTGTATCCATCTAGGTATAAATATTTACGAAATTTATATATCTCTCCAAACCTCCATAATAAATTTGCATCCAAATTTAATACGCATACAAAAATACCTCCAAAATGTAAAAAGCGTATTCAAAAATGCATATAAAACCACTTTACCTCTGCGTTCGAAATTCCGTTAGTGTTCCCCTTTGAAGTATTCGCAGGCATCACAGAACTGGCAACTGTGAACTGAAGTACTCTGCAGAATTCCAAATTAAATTTTTCTGTTAAACCAACTGTCTGTCTGTCACCAATATCACGTTTTTAGATTTACGCTTCCCAACTATTTTTTATAAAGTAATCGCTGACCAAATTTACATCAGCCAATAGTTGGGAATGATTGTTCTGCTCTGAATCTAAAACTGTCAATGTCTCAATTCAATACTCTCAAAGCTCATTCATAATACAACCCTTCTCTTAATTTCAAAACTATACGTAAACATATCACTTTCAACTTTCCACGTCGACACCAGAATCTAATATGAAAGCGATAAAGCTTATGATTATCAATTACCTGAAAGCCGCCGAGTGAGCAATAATTAAAACAATGAACAAAGAATGTGTGTTCTCTGTTTTCTGTAAATTAGCCGCACAACTGGACAGCTGCTCACCTCCTTCTCCCGACACCTCTGACCTCAAATCTGACTTAATGCTAATTGATACCAATACAGCAATTTAAATAACACGGTTTTTACTCACTTTACACTTGTGTGAAAACTGTAAAGTACAACTAAATTTGCAGAGAGAACTTGTTCATATGCTCTCCTTTCACTTCACATCACATCACAAGCCGGGCTGTAGTACTTCACAGAGCACAGTAAATGCATGATGTAAATTGTGTGAAGTTGAAATTTGTGCAATAGGATTGGGGAGAAGGAGATTGCTCTTATGCTCGTTTATGAGCGCTGTGTAAGTGAGGTCTCTCACAGTTTCACATTTTTCGTTCGGGGTATATGCTCCTTTTACATGTGGAGCAAAAGCATGTGCTTCGTGTTAGCTTAAAGCACTTGCACACAGGCCGTATATAAATGCATACATGAGTTGTATTCTAACTTCTACTACTGCGAGAAATGCTTTTGTATATGTGCAAAAGGTACACATTTGTGAGAAATATCACATATGAAAGGGTTTGGGTTTCTAAGCCTGATAGCACCATACTAATCAAGGCACTCATCTGTTTCTTAGAGTGGATCACAAATTGGGCTTGAAACCTTTTGTAAACTTCTTTCAATTGGAAAGGGTTGAAAAGTTAATAACACAAAAAGAAAAATGTCTGGTTACAGATTTAGCAACCTAAGTGGTAAAATCATTGGAGGGGCGGCACAGAGAATTGGCCAGGTAAAAATTTGTGGATAATAATGATCCTCAATTGATTTGTTCTTACCTTTCATTCACTCACACACAAATTTGCACAATGTGGAAGCAAATTTATGTGGAGAAAATTTGGTTTGAGAGAAAGTACTTAATGTATTCAAATCTAGGGAATCAAAGCATCCCCTCCAGCTGAATCATCGAAAATCATTTATGAGTCGAAAAATGTGAAATTTCCAACCATCACGCAACACACAATGAAGCCGAGAAGGGAAGGGGTTGGAGAAATGAGCCCTGCGTTGCTGAAGAAATATGCTCATTATCAGGTGAAACTTAATTACATTGAAAATTTTACTTGCTTGTGCAATCATGTTGCAATAAAGATATTTTGATTTATTGCTAATTACGGAGAATAGGTGGATAATAACATCCCAATTCATCTTAAAGGAGGCAGTACGGATGTATTCCTGTATTATGCCACACTCGTCGGTTGTGCCGTTGGCTTGTTTGAATGCTTCAGATACTATTACGAAACTAGTTTTCCAAAGAAAATAGAATAGATGCAAGTTCAAGATGTAAAACGTAAATGTACATCTGCAATAAAACATCTTACTAAGAATAACGGATTTTAAAATCTGTAAGTATCATGTACGGGAGAAATCTTAGCATTGTGAGATGCCTTGCGGTAGTAAATCCTTGTATAGTTTTGATAGGTTAATTAAAATTAAACGCATTGTAAATATAGAATAAAGACGAGAGGGAAGTCATTAAATTAAAATATTTTTGTTGCTTTTGTGGAGCAGGTTAATTCACATAATCAAATTTTGTTCTGCAATCATTCAGTTCGGCATAAATATATGTGTATAGTAGTGCGTGTAAGTAAATTCTAGAGCTAAGGACTTTCCATAATGTACACGAAGTGACATATAGAATAGATCCTGATTTCCACATCGTTGGTCTTGTTCACTTGTTCAGGACCACTGACAATCCTACCTCCTAATTTACTCATCACTCCAGTCAAATTGCATTGCTCTGTTGCTATCCCTATACTGAACTTTCAGGATTCTCCTGAATTTCACCTTCTCAAATCTGCTACTGGACAGGGCTCAATAGGTTCTTCGTAGGAACAAGAAATAGTTGTGCTCATCGTATCCTACGTATAAGTAGTATCTTCAACTGCACGATCATATAGCCATGAGGTTAGTAATAAATATTGAAATGCAATTAAACCAGATTCCCACAATTACTTCGATCGATGATCACTGATCTGTTGAACACATACATTATGATTATGACATCTAAGATGTGATGAAGATATACAAGGAAGATACACATTTAATGAAAGAGAACTTTATTGACAACGGATGAATGGGAATTTTAACAACACGAGTATTGAAACAGTTTTTAATATTATGAAAG
>JAQFZW010000744.1:0-43951 GCA_034687055.1 Heteromurus nitidus | reverse complement strand
TTAAGATGGCGGATGGATGATATAATGTGATGACCCACAAAGTCAAAGAGATTTGAGATTTGACGACTAGTTTTTGTTAAGATGGCGGATGGATGATATAATGTGATGACCCACAAAGTCAAAGAGATTTGACGACTAGATTTTGTTAAGATGGCGGATGGATGATATAATTTGATGACCCACAAAGTCGGAGATTTGAGATTTGGCGACTAGGTTCAGTTAAGATGGAGGATAGATGATATAATGTGATGACCCACAAAGTCAAAGAGATTTGAGATTTGACGACTAGATTTTTAAAATGGCGGATGGATGATATAATGTGATGACCCACAAAATCTCGGTGGTGCCTCCAAATTGTTGGGTCTTGTACGACGACGATACCTCTTATTACGACGAACGATCATACCGTAGTGTAGAAGACGATAAACAATATTTTTGTGTAACTCCTTGAATTCCGTCATGGAATGGTATGGGTCAAGCTTATTTTGATCTACTTTTCTCAGGTGTTGAATAAGTATGTTTACGATTTGAATCGTACAACCATTTAACATACGAAAAATCAATTAAATTGTATAATTAATTCATTCTCTGCATTAATATAATTAAAGTACACGATAAATAAAGTACAAAATTTGAATTAAAGAAACTGGACTTGTTAATTTTGGGTGCCGTTGTTGTATGTGCAATGTTATGAACTACAACCACTGGGAACGTGTATCTCAGAAGGGAGATGACTAATTTTATTGAAACTGAAACTCGGGGTCTACTTGATGGTTCTGACCAAACCAAAATCGATATGAAGGAAAGTAGTATGGGTACTTCAGGTTTCCGAACTAGAAAAAACTGCTTGTGACAATCAACTTAAAAATGCAGACGAAATTCCAAGGTAGTTGAATCCGGTAGATCCCCTGTTGGTGGATGCGGCTATCGTAGAATAAGTTGTACGAAGGAGACCGTGGTTGTAGTATGTTAACAACATAAAATACGACTGGTATTTTATTAATATTTTCAGCTAAAAAGACAACTCCGAATAATAATGTGTAGCTTCGGAAATATAAAGCAAATTGATATTAATATTTTCAGCTAAAAAAGACAACTGAAACGATACGGAAACTAATCTTCGAAAACAAGGAAAACTAGTTCCATAAAAGGACTGGAGTTACTTTTTCCAGGAACATTGGAACAAGACAACTAATACAATTTTCTGAATTCGAGAAGAGAACAGGAAGAAAGAGAAGAAGCTTCTCAACTCGAGGACGAGGCGATTCTACTCATTCGAGTTCAATGCGTTGCAGTTTTGTGCACACGCACTCATAAGATATTACCTTGCTTGACTTTTTAGGGTTCATTTACCAATTTGTACAAGAGAAGGACTGGAGGAGTGCACGCCTTCAGAAAAAGCGTCTCTCCATACTCAAACTTATACCTACTGGCGCTTATCATAAAGTAAAACTAAACTAATACATAACAGATCAAGGGAATTGTGAGACAAATGTATACACGCTGACGCTACTCCCACAATATACTACCTTATAGGTACTTGTATTAATATCATATTTATATTAACACCTGTATATAGGTATCCCTTAATGGCCACCATTCAATTCCAACCACCAATCCTCCGGTTTACTGAAAAATTTGGCTGTAAAGCGTCAACGTAGAAATGATGGACCATCAGGTAAACCATCACAACGAATTCCCGTCCGTTTACAATATAGCCAAAAGTCCAGTCGCTTTGATCCTGGTATCTGAATTAAAGAGAGGGTCGACGCTGATAGCTTCCAAATCCATGTTCAAGACAGGGAGCATTCCTTTCAAAAGAGTCTTTTCAAAACTAGCTTCTCACTATTAGCCCATCGGGTCGTAAACGCATATGTGATACGTCACCCTTTTACTTTATTAGCTAGTGCAACAGCAGTGAGATGTGGGACATTTTTTGCGTTCTGATTATTATAGAACTTAGCGATTGCCTTAATGTCGTCCTCGAATTTTTCCAGCTCTGCGGTTTGGTCCACGGGTTTCCTTGTGACCAAATTCAATCTGTGGGCAACACAATGGGTACGGTATAACTTTGTTGGACTTCCCTTCAGACTGGCGAACAATAGTACACGTTTAATCCGCCTTCAGCACCTGAAAATACTGCCTCTCCATCAGTAGTTATTCCGGTTAATTTTTCACGGGCTGCGTCTAAAAATATAACGGATTGGACGTTATTTTGACGACTCTGTGGACAAGAAAGTTTTCTCGAGCAGATTTTTGTAACCGTTAATAGCAGTTGAGTCGATACCAACTTCAACTAATGGATAGAAGTAAACAACTAGGATGTTCTAGTCGAGCGCCTGAATAAGGAAATCGTTTCCTTGGTTATAGGTCCATGATGATACTAAAATTTGATTTAGACTCGTGCAGACGTTTTAACAGTATTGTATGAAGATCGCAAGACAGGTAACCAGGTTAGACTATAATTATATATCTAGTGGTCTTGGAAGATCGTTGCTGATTTCGGTCGAAAACCAACCCTTTTCTTTACCATCCATATCAACTCCTTGTAACTCCAGTAATTAAATTCAACCATCACCGGGTGAGCGTTAAACGGTATATATAACCATAACTCATCGTCAGTGAAAACGGTTAGCATCATTCTTGCTGTGCTTTTCTCCTACGACATATATACATAAAATATCATATATATACAATCCAAGGATATAAATAATCGTGTATACAATCCAAACCTAAAAATGCTTCCACAAAACTATGGGGGTTTCTCCACTGAAGGAAATCTCAAAGTCGGCATTTGCATACTGATTAGGTAGATTAAACCTTACAATGTCCTTCAGAGGGCGCACGTGCCATTGGGTCCATTATTAATGGCCGATTTTATGACGCTCACAATGTTACAACTAGTTCAGAATACGGCTGCCCTCTGGCATGACAGGGATTACGATTATAAAATTATTACCACATATTGCAACTGCATTGAACATGAATGCATGGTGTAAATTGTTGATCGGGAGCTGTTATAAATAGGGACAGGGAATGCTTTCATTTGAGTTTTTAATTGTTGAGAAATTTAATTCATACGTATAGTGCTACAAGCGGAATTTTTGTTTCATCAACCTTGTTTTTACATTACTAATGCGATAGATATCATAGATCTACCACAACGCGGAATATGTCGTAAGAATGCGAACCTTTGATTGTCGTTATCTCGCTATTTGTGATAAAAGGATCACATTCCTAAAATCGTTATGTATTTGAAATCTCCAATAATAGTTATATTAGTATATGCAAGAAACACCAATATATGTTCACGTCTTAATAATAATAAAATTGTTAATAAACAATAAAGCAATCGGATAAAGTATAACCCTACGATAATTTGTGTGATTCATTTTAAACTGCATACAAAAAGTCATCATATTTGTTATAATGAAATGATATGCATTTCGAACTCCGAATATTTGACTGAACGCTGGAAATGCTGGAATATTTGTGACATGCTCAATAGGTTTTTTCAATTCTCAAGCATGCTTATATGCACTAGTTTGCTCACACCGTTTTCCCATATCGTTTCCGGGTTTGACGAAGCACAGTTGCAGCATTTTAGCATACCTTCTTTTTTGTTTTCCCTCTGCAAACATAAAGCGAATTTCTTTCATTGAAAGAATGACAACGAAAGATTATGCAGGTTAAGTAAATATATAGTAATTTATGTAATTTAATCTAGGTAACGTTATGTAACATTTGCTTTAATCATTCATCAAATCATCCAAAATGATTGTTTGCTTAAATAAGTTTCGGTTACTTGTTAATACTTATTAATGAAATGAAATATCTATCATGTCGACCCAAGAAAATGATCATCTTTATGACCAAAACCTGTTCCTGAGTTCTTTTCACCTTGATTTTCAATTTTCACGCGTTTAACAATATTTGGTGTTAGCTTCATTGTAAACGTAACTATTCATTTTGCTTTATACCGCATGGATCGGATCTCAACGAATTAGATGAATGTAATATCAATATGCATACATCTATATATTTGATCTATACAACTACTATAACCTATCAAGATTACATACGTGGACTGGGTCATTACTTATATAACCCACAAACGCTACTTTGTTGAACAGGCGTCGGTGATGGTTGTTGTTTTGCAGAAATGCAGTAGCAGCAGGTTAGTCAACAATGCAAGGACTCCTTAATTATGCGAGACACCTGGGATTGAAAGAATGAAAATCAATCAACGGTATTTCTCTCAACCCGCTTGCTTGGCTTCAGTCAGATTTTTATTTTGATTACGAGTGTAAATCGCCAGCCAGTATTGTTGATAATGAGAAACTTGCCATGTCAAAACTTACTATTTATCGCACATCCTACTGAAATGAGAACCAAAAAATCCTTTTGAAGAGTTCATGCAAAAGTAGTTTAAGTTGAGCGTTCAAGCTGACAACACTTTCAAAATTATCGTTCTGCCAGTCTCTGTCATTTATTTTAAAGCCAAGGAGGCACTGTTTCTGCCACGAAATTCCAGCAACAATGACTCGACTCAAATTCATAGGGTGCCTGGCGTCGCTGGCAATGATTGTGCAAATCGCAAAATCTGCAATGACAGAAGGAAAGTACAGAATCGAAAATGTGGCTGATAAGCTGGTAAGATGCAAGTTAACGGAAATTGTTAACTTTCAGTAATAAATTTGGCCATTTCATAAAACACCATAATTATCTGTGAACTTTAACGTGGACCTTTCAGCATATCACCACTGAAGGAGGAAACGCTGCATTTGCTCGAATTGTTGGTGAAAATTGGCAAAATTTTGGGGAACAGAAGTGGTTCGTCGAAAAGAAAGGTTTTAGTCTTAGCAGTTTCAACAAACTCGATCGTAAAAACTTGCGAAGTAGGTTCATCTTGTTTGTCTATACTTGCTCTGTACTAAATAGAACTTTATTCAGCAGGTCCAAAGGAGTCATATTTTCTGAGCCCTGACAAGTACAGAACGAACAACGCATTGTCTTATTTCCAAGATCCTGCACAGAAGTATCCTATCCCTCAGATTTGGGCCTTGCTTCCTGTCAGAGCAGGTTACCAAATTCAGAATCAAAGAACTGGACTGTGCTTAATATCTAGCGGGTATGAATACTAAAATTGGTGTCATTTATTTCTCTTATTACGAATATCATAATATGGTTTTGCCATCTTTGTTTATTCCAGACGCAGACATGAAATTTTGGAAGGGAAATGTGATCAATACCTTCGTGATCGACACTGGAGTTTCCATACCGTATAAATAGGCAGTCAACTACGGGGTTTGACTGCTGTAAACTCCAGGGTTAATGTTTCAATAACTCCCAATTCAATGCCACATTGGAAAGTGAAAGCATAAATAAAGGAAAGATTACAACTTGATATAATGCACTCCAACTAAAGCTGGTATTTTTATCAAATTATTATCAAAAGTCAACATTGCATACTGTATCAACTATATCCGAAAACTTTGTACACGTATAAACTTCGCCTTTGCAAAAGTTTACGGGTAGTTTTATTTTCAACATCGTTTTCGTGCAATTATTTAACAGGGCATCGACATTATCATAACATCTGAACATCTTCCTGCAAACTATTGCATTGCGGCACATTAAAATGCTCTCAGAGTTTCCAAATCCATATAAAATCTTACAAATTCTCGAAATCTTCATTCGCCCCAACCTTCTCCCTCGACTTCACTTTCCGAACACAGATCGGAAATGTCGTTAGCAGTAAATTAGACTCCAACTTGCAGCAACGCATGTCACATCATCGGTATTACTACATTTGAAAGGAGGTCGCCGATCATGAATATCTACCTACGAAATTCTTACGCATCTCACATCTTCACCATGCTTGTTGAGTGTGTTTCTCCGGTTCCGCGTTATCAGTTCATTTGTTTCACTTGCAAATCTCTTCATGTTTAACGTGATTGAAGAAAAACCAGCTTGTAAATACCGATGTCTATTTATAGCATCGGGAAAAATGCAGCGCAAAGCAGAGCTCTGCCGGCCGAACGCCGAGCTTTATATTTGATTATATTTCCATGTTTAGTAAATGAGGTTTTGAATTTTTGATCTAGAAATGTAGCTTTCTTATGTGCTAACAAAGTGTATAGTTATATGATGCAATACAATCTTAAGTAATGGAATGAATAGAAAAAGCGGAGTTATACGAAATATGTGCAGCTTCCCGTGCTCCCGTATACTTTTCGACGACGCGATGTTATATGCCATGCTTTTGAAAACTTCTTCCTACACCGACGGGCTTTACGTACTATTTTCTTCTTCACAAATGCATGGAGTTGATGAGTGCTAACTTGTCCGGATTCGGTGTGTTTCCTAATCCACCACTCCGAAGTATTACAATCTATTCAGGTTTATGGTAGACTTGCAAATCTGGATCCGAAGCAAACATTTCCGTTTACTCTATATTTCAATCTATTGTGCCATTCATGAATGAGTGTCTACGATATAGGATATCGTAGGCATATTTGTGTGTTCCAAAAATCTAGATACGCTCTTATCTAGTTTTATTTTTATAAGAGCACGATTACACTTATGATTAGTTAACTGGAACAGGAAGTCATTGTTTTTGGTTCGCATAATTTAACAATACTGTAACACGTGGAGTAAACTGCATATGGTAAATTCAAAATTTCTGTATGTTTTCGACATTCTGCAAATACTACAGTTTATTAGTTTTTCACGAAGTGGTTTGTCATTGTAAAACGTAAAGTGGCCAGCCAGAGAAAGCAATGGGCGATCCTCAGTTAATTAAACGTTTGCTTGACGGCGAATTTCCAGACGAGAGTAGGGCCACCCACAAAGATTTAATCAGTGAAAGATTTTTTGAGAAAGTTGATGAGAGTGGTGTAGATTTCGAAAGGCTATTGCAAACATCAGAGAACGATGTTGGCCGTGTGTATCTATTTAAAAAGTACTTTGAATGGATTCCATACTCCCAAGATGAACTTAACCGTAAGCTACAATCTGGCATATCTGTTGTATTCTATTTAAGAAGAATAGATATCTTAAGTTTTATTTTCTTAACTGTACTGCAGTATACAGGAAGAATTCCATAACAGCCTCTAGACTTCTGGAAAAAGGGCGAAAATGTAGAGCTGAGAAGACCAACAAGGAAGCTCTAATTTTCTATAACCTGGCTGTTTCTTATGCCCCACATCCTTCAAAAAGTGGCAACTCCAAGGGGAAAGGTCAGTCCAGAGGTGAAGCGAGTGAAGACGTTGGAGTATTTTTCACATGCATCTCTGAGCGATCCGATCTTCTTTTATGTGTTCGTGGAGGAGAAGAAGCCCTGCGTGATATAAACTTGGCATTGGACCTACTTCAAGACAAGAAAGGCGAACTAGCAGATTCAATGAAAGCGGAATTGGAGGAGGGGAAAGTAAAATGTCTTAAGTTTCTTGAGGAAAAGCAGAGTTTCATGCTTGAACTTGCAAAGGACAGTCTGGAAGAACAAGAGAAGCGATCGAAGTATAGAAACTTACTGCTGTTCAAAATTAAGCAGCCTAGTCCAACCATTTCTTGTGCTGAGAGCTTCGTCGAGATTAAAGTGGATAAAGTGAAAGGAAGACAATTGGTGGTTACGCGTGACATTCCTCCAGGTAAGTTTTCGGGTTTACAAAAGGCATGAAAACTTAAATGGAGCTATTGATTCTGAAATAAAAAAATGGTGTGTATAAATGATATATGAATTCAGGAACGACGATGGTGGTAGAAGACCCTTTCGTAAAAGTTCTGAAAAATTCTCTGAAGTGGGATATGAACCATTGCCATTACTGCTTTAGACGGATAAGGGGTGGTGGTGGAATTCCATGTCCAGCATGTGTTTTTGTAAGTTCAACTCCAAAATATGATCCTATGAACATAACTACAACGAGAACCCATGTAATGTAAATTGAAAATCCTTTTTATAGGAAATCTACTGCTCAACAGAATGCCTACATGAAGCCTATAAACGATACCACAAGTATGAGTGCCCATGCTATCCCTACCTCCACAATACCCGGACACAAAGACATATTCATATGGCGATCAGAATCATTTGCACAGTCGGTCCACAAGAACTATACCGGATGTTCAAAGTGAAGGATCCAAATCTATTTAGTGGCCCCCGAGATCCCTCATTTGTAATGGGAACCGATCCCGAGACCAACAGATATGATTCGTTATCATACCTTCCAATTTACCATTTGATAGCTCACAAACAAGACACCGACGACCTGAGTCAAATCGAGTACTTCACCAATGTTCTTCAAGGTCTTATTTCTGCGACCGTGCTGGAGAAATTCTCGTCCTTTTATGACGAAATAAATTATCTCAACACGCATCCCAAAGAGTTTTTCAAAACATTCATCGCGTCAATGGTTCTCCATCACATTGAGAACGTTGCGTACAACTCCATATCTCTGGATGAGTTGACCGGTTTGGAAGGGATCACCCTCTTGGTGAAGGAACCAACAATATTAAATGAGCGCATCAGAGGAATTCAGTTCCCACAGTATGGCGCAGCGACATATTCCCTTGCGAGTTTAATAAACCATTCGTGCGAGCCGAACACGACAAGGGTGCACGATTTGAGGTACGGCAAGATGGCATTCGTCGCTCTGAAGGGTATCAAGGCAGGCGAAGAACTGGTGACATCATATAGTCGCGTTTTTCTCGCCGACACAAGGGATGAACGACGAGAATACCTCAATAAAACGTACAATTTCATGTGCGAATGTATTGCTTGCAAGCAAGACTGGCCACCCCTGTTGCAAATCAATGAATGCTTGCAAATGTCATGCTCAACGTGTTCCAGGAAATTTCGCATGGACGAAAAGTTTGGACCAACGTATTCAAAATGTATTCTTGACAAGAAAGGAAGATGTTTGCTGTGTAAGAAGAATGTGCAGCTTGGCGAAGTTCAGGATCAGTTGGATGCGAAAATTGAGAGTTTCTTCAAGGCATATGATTTGATTCTAAAGAATAAGCCGTTAGAAGCAATTCGCTTGATTGCCCCCTGCATACAACATTTTCAAGATCATGTAGTTCCCCCATATAGGAAATTGTATATGGCTCAAGATTTGTTAAAGTCAGCATTGGACCTAATTGTATATTACTCAGAACCGAAGTAAGAGTTTTTACCTTTATTGTATTTGTACAAAAAATATCAGCACAAGATTAGACAATCAGAAGCAAATGCGTAGCTTTGGTGTAGTTTGCGGAGGAATGTATACATGCATGAACATTTATTTGTTGGCTAATTGTCAACTTATACTATTTGCAGTAAATAAATGAGGGTTCGACATTATTTATATCATATTATATAATTACACCGTATCAGCATTTTCTATGTTGCATGTACTCGGTATTCTAAACCATATATAATCATCCCAAAATATGTTTGTTGGTTCCTTGGTGTGAAAATATTCTAGCAAAGTATACCCATTTCAGTCAAATTAAAAACGTACTATATGCCAATTGAACATGGTTAAAAGTTGTCAATTCTTGTCAAATTGTCAAATATTCACTAACACAGTGTGGACGTTAAGTGATTTTGCCAAGATCCAAGATGCCAGCCATATTGGAATTGATATAATTCTGCATCCATCATTATATCACATCGGTGTATTCGCAGCCCAATTTGTACAATAATATGAAACCAAATAAATAAATTGAATGTAATGTTAGTAATGTAATATGAAATGTTAGTAAAATAAAAATGCGACTTCAAAATGCTCAGCAGCTTTTAAAGAGTTTTAATTTTAAGGCATAATAATGAAACTTGTCATCGTCTGGGATAGGATGCCAATTGACATTGTGAGAAAAAAATCATGCAACTCGAAAAAGTAGGAATAGTCAATATTATGCATATTTTTAATTTTTTACGATATAGCAGTCAACTTCGTAGACATTGTGAGGGACTGACAGACCATCTGTAATATAACTTCGTCAATATATCATGTGAACAATTAACAGTGAGAATCATTTCATTGTCTATAAATACATTACTTTGTAGCATCAGTATTTTCGGGTGATATAACATATAATGGTACATAAACTTCAAAATTAACATTGAACATGCCGACTTGAAACTGAAGCTAATTCTACTTTAATAAATACAATGTGGGTTTGTGAAAAAACGAGTGTTCTATGCCGATTAAGGTACATGTCTATATATCATCTAATTTTAATTTAAAATGGAGTTCCCTACTAAAACATTATCTAAAATAAAACGTGACATATATTATCTGGAATAAAAAGTAAGTAAAGAGATTATAAAAATATGTTAGTAACTATTTAAGAGCTTATTTCTTTTTGGGGGCTGCTTTCTTTGCTTTAGGTGCAGCGGCGGCTTTTGGCTTCGCCGTTTTTGGCTTGGGACTCTTGGGTGCCTTTGGTGTCTTTGCAGTCTTGGCAGCTTTAGCGGGTGACGCAGCCTTCTTCGGTTTTGGAGCCGCAGCTTTCTTTTCTTTCTTGGGAGACGCTGCCTTCTTGGCAGGTTTCGCAGGACTAGCAGCAACGACGGGAGCTGGTGCCGCGGCAGCAGGCTTCTTGGCTTTTGCAGGCTTCGCTGCAGCCTTTTTCGGACTTGCTGCTTTCGGCTTCTTCACTTTTGGAGTCTTGGATTTTGCTCCACCTCCAGCAGCATCAGCCTTCGCCTTTTTCGGAGATGCTGCCTTTGCCTTCTTGGGCGAACCGGGAGCTTTTGGCTTCTTCGCACCTCCTGCAGCCTTTCCCTTGGCTCCTGCTGGAAGTCGGAATGATCCATTGGCACCTTTCCCCTTCACTTGAACAAGACTTCCGTTGGTGACAGCGGTCTTGACATGTCGCCGAATGAAGGGAGCGAGCTTCTCTACGTCCACCTTGTAATTATCTGCAATATACTTCTTAATAGCTTTGAGCGATGAGCCTCCTCGTTCTGCCAGTCCTTTAATTGCGGCAGCGACCATTTCACCAGTTGGAGGATGATCCGCTGGCTTCGACTTTGCCTTTGCTTTAGGTGCCTTCGCTTTGGCTTCCTTGGGCGCTGCAGCCTTCTTAGGTGCCTTGGCCTTGCCCTTCGGCTTCGCTGCCTCAGCAGCGGGAGCAGCAGCTGGTACCGCTGGAGCGGCAGTGGTTTCAGCGTTTTCAGCGTCAGACATATTTCCTTCGTTTATATCTCAAAGATCTACAAAAAATAATAATATATTTGTAAAATCATATTTTTCACCTCACAATTTTATGGCAATTCAAAATTCATAAATTTAATTGCTAGCCAAATTACTAAATCCACATTCACACAGTTTGTATGAAAATGCTTTTATACGCTTACCTTTTGAGTAAATTGTGAAGTACACCTTCGAATAAAATTCACACACTTTAACTCGCACTGTAAAATACCGACAAAATGTTAGTAAAAATTGCGTACAAATACGAATGCGTAGAAAATAGCGTTGTTGTAAATGTAATTTCTTGTTGTTCTCCCAAAAAATCTCAGAGACGTTGACAGCCAGAGGTTTTCCTAATGTTTTCTTGTCGGCTCAATCTGCCCCTCGGAGTTTTGTTATGAGGACGGACGTAGTAGGAGCAGGCTCACTTTTCTCTCTCGCTCATGCAGCTTTGGCCTCGCTCCCGATCGTTCTCATGTGTTTCTTGAAACTTTTCATCAATTAATTTCTCCGTTTCCTCACCTCCCCCATCAATTCCAGCCAGCCCATCATCCGCACACTTTATTTACCTTCAATATGACACCTGGCTCAAACCAATCCACCCACTGGCTCTTCCACAATCACTGATTATTTCCACGATTAGCCCAACTTTTCCAGGTGGGTTGTGCACTTTTTGAGCAATTTCTCAAAAAGTTGGAAACTTTTCAGTTACCTTCCAGTGGCAGTACATGTGTAAATGTATACTTGTCCAGGGGAACCACTTGGAATTACATTCCTCCGGGGGGAACCCCACCAAATAAAACATTTACTCCAATTAAGTCACACAGATTTTTGACTGTGGAGTTCTCCATTCTAAACTTCGACAATTAATTGTGAGCAAACCAGTGGGTCAAATGTCATCAAATTTTCCATGTATAGCAAGAAACTATTGAGGATTTCAGTGGTGTAATTAGTTTTTTGAAATTTTTTAATTTTTCTTGGAAATTACGCCTTGTACTAAACCCTATGTTGGGGGCTGTGAGTTGATTTTCATATCTTTCCTATGCTTTTCTCATGAAACATATATCCTCGCTTCGCTCGCTTCGTTCGCCTATGCTGGGACGTTCCTTTCCTCGAGTATTTTTTTCCATCCGATCGTATCCTCGAGTTTCCTCTGCTCTTTTATGCTCTTCTCTCAGAGCTGAGCACAAATATTTCATCCCATTTCTTCTCCTCGTCGCTCGTTCTGCCTTCGTTGCTTTCAAGTTTTTCATGAATATCATCATGATATCATGTTGGAGTTGGATAGTTGGATCTTGCTCCGTTGAATGCGCTTTTATACTATTTCCTGTTATGTTATTTCGTATTCTGTGTGGATACTTGCGATGCTTGAGCTACTGAAAAAAAATCATGAACAGTTTGTTGTTTACTTTATCGCTGAAAAAAAATAAATGTGAATGCGCCATCTCATTTTTCAACTAATGCGTTATAATGAGTTGTTTTGCTGAACACTTTTGATAAAATGTGACCACAAAGTCAATGTTATAATTATGTTATTATGAGGTATATTATGCTCAAAGGCTCACTATGTCATTTCTCATATGGGCATACTATTGTAAACGTCAATTAAATTGGTTGTCGAGATCAATGATTTCATCATAATTTTAATACCTTCGTGGACGAGACGATTTGAGTCCACAGATGAACAATTGCCTGCTCAAGAAAGCGCATGCAGAGTTCAAACTTCGCAGCGTATAAGAAAAAGTGCATTATTTCTGGATAATAAATTTTATTACTTTTGCGCTGGTAGTTAAAATAGGAATTCTTTCCAATCCTTTTGGTAATTGCTTACATAACTAATATAACTGGTATTTAAGGGCAGGTTAAAAAGGGCTTAAGATATAATCATCCCGTTTTCCCCGATGATGAGAAGGAAAATTCCATGTAGTTTGTAGTGTAAAATATGTTGATGTGTGAAATTTTATGATTCTTTGTCTTTCTGTCATTGCCATCTCACCACGTCTATTCATCGTCAATACATAGGTTGATCTTTGACTTAAAGATTCGGAGGCTAGCTATTGACGGAGGAAAAAGTTTCTACATTCCTATCGCACTCGCTCGATTCGAAGTTGATGGCTCACTCTCTTCTCGTCATTTGTCGTTGTCTTTCGGTCGGTGTGATTTAGTTTATTGATAATGCATTCTTCGATTACACAAAGCTTGATTTACATTCACATCCTGTGATGTGAACGATGATATGATATAGTAATATTTGCAAATGTCATTTATATTCTTTATCCAATCCTAATTTGCAATCCTGCGTGGGGAAAAAAGATTTTATTGCGTATATAGGATTTCTTCTGCCCCTTTTCGTCGACATAGACTATCAATTTTCATCCCACTTTCCAAATAATTTAGCACAGCTATACAGAAATACAACATTCTTTTAATTCTATTGTCACGTCAGCGTATGTGAAATTCTCAGCAGCTCATCTTCTGAGATTTCGCGTAAAACACCCGGACAGGACATGGATGTGTGATAATGCATTTTTGGAGTTGCGGGCAACTCTTTGTGATAGTGGCACATATGCTTTCATTCTGATCCGACCACCAGTCCCATACCGAATATCTCACCACCACTGTTGCTGGATTGAATGCAGCCGCAATGCACCCCACACGGGCCACACGGTGCGCGTCTGTTGTTAATACATATTTTATAATAGGGAAATAAGTCAGGATGAATTGATGCAATTTTGAAGCTTCATCCAAGGTATATGCGATGTTTATGGCTTGTGCATTTTTAATGACATTTCTTGGGCATACATATTCGAGCTTCCGTACTAAAGAACATGTTGATTCAATGAAGATGGATTGTCGAGATATCTATGTAACTGCAAATCGTATAAACCCATAATGCTGAAATATTTTTAATACACGCACTTTGATCGTACTGATGACCTACAATGAGCGACTATGTTTATAAGTTAAATAGAATATGATTTCCGCTTTATTATTCATATTTTAAGTTGAATCAAATCGTATTAATTGATATGTTATAATGGTGGAATCGGGTTTTGCACGATTGGTATTTGCTGAAAGACGTGACACCCAGAGGTGGGATACCCGATACCCCACCCAATGAGGCTTTAGGTTTCGTTCGGTCCCTCTATTCTTGAAGACTAAGAAGGCATTGTTTTCCCATAAGTTTCTCTTGATTAGAGAATTGGTCAGCTTCTTTTGTCACGTTAATATACGCTTTCCTTAATTGCTCGTCTGTGAAAATCACATGTGTGTCATCTTTGAGAATATTGAATCTCGTTTTCCTATCCGGTGAAAAGTACTTGATACTCATTGCACCCAGCAAATAGTAAGGTGTAGATTACTTGATTCCGCTACTTTGCACTGTGTCACATACCCCTGCGTCACAGATAAGTCCTTTCCTAGTTACTGAACTACATTGGTTTAAGCGGTAAGAATAGTGCATGTTGCAAAATTCAACGAAATTCGAGTTACACCGATACACCGATAGAAAGAGCATTCATGACAAAAATGTAGTACTAGCATGTCGAGTGTAGACTGGCACTGGATTGTGAGTGATCCAATCGAATGACCTAGATTTTTACTATTACGGGCTCGATTCGGGCAATCAATGTGGAATTTCGAATGAAAATCTACGCATACGAGGACAGAGCGGTGTGTATCTGCGCTTAAAGTAGATTAAATTACAGAACTGCGGCTGGTATTACAACCTTAATTGGGATGCTCTTTAGAAATGTACAAAATACATGGAAATCCTTTTTGCATTGATTGCCACTATTTGAGCAACACATATGAAACCGAAGGATGGAATTTATAAAAAAAATCATACCTGAAATCATGGATCCAAATGCGCTTATTCGCTAATGGTGCATGTATTTAGTATTTTGGTATGCCCGAAAATAGTAATAAAGTAATTGGGTTGGATTTCATTTTTAATAATTTACATATTTACTTGAGCAATTTAGCGGTGACAGGACCATTATGGAATCGGATTTCAGTTATTTGATAATTGTATGAGAGATTACATTGTTTTATGTGATGTCTACTCTAGGATGGACCGCCCAAAGACAGCGCACCGCTCCCCTTCCGTTGCAATGAAGTTTGGCTTCGGGTTTGGTCCCTATGCTCTTGGAGATTAAGAAGACTTTGTCTGCCCATAATGATTTTCTCAGTTTGAGAAAACTGGTCCTCTTCTTTTGCCACGTTAATATTACGCTCTTCCCTTAATTGCTCTTCTGGGAAATCTGCAGGTGCTTCATCTCTGAGAAGATTGAACCTCGTTTTCCTATTTTGGGTGATAACGAAAGTCAATGTAAAATAACCAAAGATGAAAGTTTAACGGTTCTTTTGGTTCTCCAACGGTACCTGAGGCAGATGTGAATTGGAATCCATATCATGCAAAATATCATCACAAGGAAACCAGCAGAAAGTGGACCGGAAGGATAATCTGTCGTATAATCACCATCAGTTGCGTCTGGGGAAGCGGGTCGAAAGGTAGTGTACTTGATTCCGCTACTTTTCACTGTGTCATATATGAACTTGATAATTGATCCGACGAGGAGCAGAATGATTACAATAGGTGAGACATACTTCCAGCAAATGAGCATGTAGAGGTTCGGCTTGCTTCCTGTCATGAGTCTCACATCGTATGCAATTCTAAAAAATAAACATTTATACATGAACAATAATTCACAGTGAATTAAAAAAAACCTTTTGGAGATCATGTTTAAGGGCTTATAAGGAATTACTTTGCTAATCCATAAAACCAGGCGACAGCGATACATTGTGCCAGTGCAATGAGTAAAAGAGACCAGTTAGCTGTCCCTGAAATTGTTTTTGAAGTTAGAATTGTTTTCAGTTTACATACACTTATATTTTGCTTCGATTTATAAACTTATTTTCTAACATTGATCCAGCAAGTCCAAAACATAGGACCCGTGTCCGAAAGGGAATATCGCTATTGCAAGCACAGTGAGAACTCCACATACTATAGCTGTAAATATTTAATAAATTGTCTTGGTCATTAAATCTACGACAAAATTCACATACGTTTAATTGAGCTTATTTAACTGAATAAGTAAATACATGTGGCCTTTAGACGGGAGAAATGTGTCAAATCCTCGAGCGCAGATACTGCTCCTGTATTAAGAATTTTAAAAATGTACAACAGGGCACAGGTTTCTGTGATAACTTTTTAAGCCAAATAAGTGCATAGAAATATCGAAATGAGAAATGTCTTCGAATATGATTCTACCTTCGACAGTTCCAAAACCGCTATCAATTCCCAGTGTTAGAAGCATAAGGAAAAATATGACTGACCAGAAATTCGATCCTGGCATATGAATTACTGCCTCCGTAAACCCAATGAAAACGAAACCAGTTCCACCTCCGCTCTAAATGACAAAAAGGTGGATAATTTTATGAATCCATATCGTGCACGCAGGTCCTGCATATGATAGAGACTTTTGAGAACACAATTTTGATATCTTACAGCCGTAGCTTCCCTTCCGATTGAGCAGTCCCTAATAAGGCGACCAGGAGCCATTTTCATATCGAAACTTGAGTGGGATACATCGGTTATCTCTTCGAATAGCTCATTGTCGCGGAGTGGCTCCAGCATATTCTTCTGGGCGTCAGTTAATTCTCCGTAACCATACCTTGCGACGATCGGGTTAGATTCCGATACTTCAGACCACGTGTTCGCAATAGTTGAGAAATAAATATCATATTTTTTATCCGTATCCTTCAAATGTTCTAACTGAGGAAATATCTTCTGCATGACGTTTACGCATTCTTCATACTTCCGATAACCAAGAGCACCTACATACAATGAATCATAATCAAATTGAGCGTTTACTAATTGTACGTCGAAGTAGTTGATTATCAATATAAAAAACAATTTTAGTGAGTCAGATTACCGATGATAGGAAAGACCACCAAAGCCGCAAAAACGGACGTGCCACAGTTGATTATACTAATAAGGACAGCATCCCGGTGACAATTATTCCGTTCTGGATTGTACGATGCGAAAATGACCAAGCATCCCAAGGCTAACCCAAGCGAGAAAAATATCTGACTTCCAGCTTTCAGCCATGTTATCGGGTTAAATAGGAGCGACCACTTAAAATAATGAAAATGTCCATATATATGATTTGTGAAGTGAATAATCATAATAGAAAAGTTGCAAAAATGTTATAAACTCATACATCAGGGATGACAAGGCGGTAAGCTCCTAGCCAAGCCTTTTCGGGTTCAACACACAAATTCGCGATGAAAAACGCAATCAGGACAACGTATGGAAACACTGCCGTAAAATAGACTACTTTTCCAACGGACTCGGTTCCTTTCCACAGAATCCCCCATATAGCTCCCCACGCAAGGATGTGGTACAAACAAAGAAGCCAACTGTATCCACCTACGTAGTCCACACCCTCAGATATGCCAAGGACATTTTTGTTCCAATGATACTTCGTGGCTCTACCACCAACGTTTTCCTTTGCGAGTTGAAATAAGGAAATGTACCGCTCATAGTCAATGTTTCATACTTAAACGGTGGCAATCATATCAAGGCATGGAGTGTTTTAACTTTACTTACCACACACTCCCTTTCGTTCATATCCTTCCCCGCTGTCTTGCAATCGGTCCAAGGTAGAGTTGGAAAGAAGGACTACAAAAATAAATTTATGTCATTGAATATTGGAACTTCCATTGCATACATTCTGCTTGAAATTTTACGCCGTTAAAATCTTGGAATTTGAGCTAACCTCAACCAGGTAGGATAAGCAGTAGGCCAGCAGGGTATTGTAATATAAACCAATTACAAAGCAAAGCCATCCACAGCATAATCCTAGCCCCCCAAAGTACGGACTGATCTCATTCCAAGCGTAGACAGCTCCTTTCCTCCGTCGCTGGCCAACAGCAAGTTCGAGAAAGAATACGGGAATCCCAACAACTGCCAACATGATGCAGTACGGTATCAAAAAGACAAGACCTCCATTGTCACGGACTTGGTAGGGAAATCGCCAAATGTTCCCGAAGCCGACGGCATAGCCAACAAGTGTGAGGAAGTAGGCCACCTTTGATCCCCATTGATCTCGTGCAGGTGGGAGGGTGGGATCTTTCTCAGCTTCCTCAACTTGTTTGTCGTGATCATCATCCATGTTTTGTATCTCCACCTTGGACTAATATTAAGAACATTAATGCCAATTATATGAATTTAAGCGTGTGTATGCATAGGTTTACAATGAGCGATTTTAAATAGTTTTTACTTCATTTTCCGACGTGGCGGAACTGGCAGCAGCTTCGCCTGATGCCTATGAATGAAAATTGCATGAATGTGAAAAAGAAGTCTGAACCTGGCTACCGTAATTTGTGTCATCAGTTAGTCCGTAAAATGTTTAATTACCATCGGATTAACGATTATCTAAAGCTTCGTGGTTCTTGTATAAAAGGTAGGTTGTTGAACGGGGAGAACGGTCCTATGATGAAACTACAAAAAATTGAGTGCTCTGTGCGATACCTCTGGTTTTCATTCTTGCTGATGCGAATAGGTTCAATGTTACGAGTCAAATCAAATGCACTCTATACGAATATCCAGTAAAGCAAGCTTTGAAATTCATGTTGTGTTGTTCAGTTGCAAATTGAATACCACGATGAGTATTCATGACGATGGTAAAAGTGGTCATTAAGATGATCAGCGATGATTTGATGATGGGATCAGTGCAGTCGTCCTGGAAGAACTACTACGACTCATGTTGGACTGAAATAATGCATGTATCATGTATGATAGGGTATGTAGTCTAGCCTGTATTGAGTATGGCAATCCATGACGTCTTGAGTACTGAACATTAGGGGCGATGTACATATACTTCAGTACTCTTACAATTAGTATGAACCTGAGACGTAATTAGAGAGTGCTAAAACATTATGTAATGTTGCCCACTTCAATACAATGTGGATGTTCATTATAAGTTTATCAATTATTTTTAATACAAACAGAAGCCTTAAGCTACAACTGTTTTAAAGAATGGCTACGTCTTATGCGATTTTGTATTAGTTCTGAATTCATCACAGAGTTCCTTCATTGTTGTATTTTTGGCTATTTGTGGAAGTGACATGTACTCATTAATAAGTTCATCAAATTGTTTCTCCCAATCTGATTCTTTTAGAGAACATTGTTCTTCAGTCATGGGATACTGACTTTCTCTGATGTCATCTAAACAGGTTGCAGTTTTAGCTGTAAGCTTGTCCATGTCTTCTTTAACTTGTTCCTTATCAGCTAGAGTAGACGAGACACATCTATAACATAAAAGATAACAAAATTTACCTTCTCGAAAATGGCAGAAGGATCTGACCGAAATAGGTGCACGAAGTTGTACCATTTAAAATGTACTCTGTCCACTACTTACTCAAGTAATCCTTGGAACTGACCCAATCTCATGGAATGTTTCATGGCTACAGATGTGGCCTTCTCAAACGATTGCTGCATCCCGTGTTCCCGTCCTTCATTCTTGCCGTCACGATATCCTTGCTGTAACAATTAAATCACATATCCTTTATATTGGGCAATCCAGTGACCTGAATAAAAGCGCATGTACAATAATGCCAGTTGTTTTAACATCCACACAATACTTATGCATACCTTTGAAAGATCTCGTTTCATTTTCTGCCAATCTCGCTCTCCTAATGTGAAAGCAGTGTCTTCGTCACCGGACTCCATGTTTTGACTCCAAATATTTTGTTTACTGCAATGAAGAAATGAAAGAATATGACTCAAATTTTCACACCTTGTGGGTGGTTAGTGTCTTACGAAAAGATGCTCCTGTATGCATGATATTCTATGGTCATATGCAATTTTTGAGCGAAATCGTTGTAATAACCATAACCGGTCTTAATCATCACGCTAAGGTATCCAAGACAGAAGAGAGAGAAGAAATAGAATTCAGGGTGCATGCATTATATGTAAATTACGATAGGGCTCAAAAATAATTATTAATGATAACTTATTTATAATAATTAATAGTATAGAGTTAAGTGTGTCCTCGCATCATGCGGTGTCATGTTGAGATTATGATGTAGTTTTGACAATGTCACGTAACTGTAATGTCACATGCAAAACCCATAACTGTAAGCATTTATGATGATATAATTTAATTAATTAATCTGCCCTAACTTCTAACAAGCCATTTTACATCGGGTTCATTAAAAGTAAAAGCCATCAGTTCTAGTTGCACACGATTGCGCGATACATGTTATAACTGTAACACGTCAAAATCCAAAAATGGAAACGCAATATCCTAATGAGTCCAAAATTAACTTCATGATCAGCTTTTATACATACATCATACTCATACAACTCGTTCCACATTCTGTTCTCTTACTTTCAACTTCGTACAAGTTGTTGGAACAAGCTGCGCAGAAAACATTGCTTTTCAAAAAGTAAATATTATCTAATTGGCAATCTCTTTTATTTACAGGATTATTTGCTTGCAGAAGTGAAAATGTGTCACGAACATCCGTACACGGTATGCATAAACCATTTACATGAAATAATTTACTTTTGTTGATTTGCGAAAAAACAAATACAAAATTGGGAAATGATAACGGGAGAAGGTATGGAATACAAGGTTTACAATAAGTGTGCCCGTGCTCACGGAGAACCTACGCAGTATTTTATACTCCCCGAGTATGTTGATGCCTGAACATGCTTTTATGTCCATGCCAAGTGTTCACATGTTCGGAGGATCACAACTTTTTGTATAGAATGCTGAAAAATTCTTCAAGTGAATACGTTTCATGAAATGGACACATACCATTTCAATCATTTCACAGTGGCCACTTTCATATAGATTTTCGTGAAGCTTGCAGCTGAACTTTAATACAGTTCTGTGGAACTAATAAAACAAGTATAAAACTCTTATGCTCACACGTTCAGTGCAATTACACGATTACAATACAATCCATGTAGAATCCTTGTTAATTCATATACTAGCACTGTAAATGCAATGTGTCAAGTAAAATGTAGCATCGCACTTTCCATTCCACCAGAAAAAGTGCGAACGGGAGACTCCTTCGCATTACACCACAAAGCAGCATACACTCGTGGTAGGGGTACATCAATAACTGAAGTTCATCGTCGTTCTTGAATGAACCTCTTGGAGAATTGAAGAATACTGTGTGACAAAAAGTTACACAACAAACTATACACTTCCATATCCGCCAACACTAAATTATTATCAGGGTATTATCAGCAACGATATACTTCTGCAATACAGGGAAACTATATTGGGAATAGGCATATTGGCTTGCATTTGGATCAGTCTGTCAAAACACGCTTGCCTAATCACCAACGGGTAAATGACATTTTATCCTGAGAGCAAAACAGCAAAGATCATCTCAATATACTCTCAATCAAGCATGCTGATGGAAGCACGCCATAATAATTTGCTGCGATCTGCATTCTAAAATTAATTTACAGAATTACTGGACCAAACCCTAAAGTTTCCAATGAGAAAGCAAAAAATGTGAAATATTCATCGCGAGTCTTACAATCACTTGGTAAAGCGATACTGGTTGTCTGGCAAGTTAGAAATCAGAGGGCTTTGATTTGAATTACGAAATACGCTTTGGAAGTTCGCCCTTGGATTAACGGAAAAATGATGCAGCTTTTTGTATTGGCAATTGTGGCAGCCTTAACTTGTGGTCATGCAATTCAAGTGACTGCTCAGGAAAACAACGAACTTACGGCAACCCAAATCGAAACATACGATACATCCTCCGAAAGATTTGAATATTATCAACCACGACATGTGCATATTTCCTACGGCAGTAAGAGGCTTGTCCGCTTGTCATTTACAAATATTTTTAATCGAAAGACAGTTTTCTCGAGATTAAAATGAGGAAATAATATCTTATGATTTAGATGTTCCATCGGAGATGTTTATAACTTGGAGCACTTTGAGTGATCCAGAGTCGTCCGTCGTTGAATTTGGAAAGAAATCGTTGACAGAATTGAAGGCGTCTGGTTCAAGAACGAATTTCACTGATCCCGGACCTTACAAGCTAACCCAGTTTATCCATCGTGTTACATTGGAAAATTTGGAACCTGGCAAGGAGTACAGTTAGTGCAAAATTGACATGTATTTCAATCTCGGAATGTATTTTGTTGTCGGTATTGCCGCAAATAGAGTGAGATCAGTAGAAGATCCCTTTTATAATTACAGGATATCATTGTGGCAGCGACAAAGGATGGTCCGAAATATTTTTCTTTCGTGCAATGCGCAATGACTCAGATTGGCTCCCTCACATAGCGATGTACGGCGATCTTGGAAGTGAAAACGCCCAATCTTTAACTAGACTTCAGGAGGAAGTACAGAACGGTGTCTACGATGCAGTTATTCATGTTGGGGATTTTGCATATGATATGAATACAGTAGGATCATTTATGCCCTCGATATGTTGAAGCATTAAGTTGGAGTCCCTTTTCGACGAAAAGCAAGTTGGATGATTCAATTTACAATTTTTCAGAACAATGGACTCGTCGGAGACGCTTTCATGGATCAAATTCAACCAATTGCAGGTTATGTACCGTACATGACATGTCCTGGAAATCACGAAAATGCAGAGTAATCATTCTAACACATACGTCAACACGCATTCTAAAGTAATCCATCAATTATAATATGGCTTTAACTCCACATTTTTTTACAATGCACAGTAACTTCGCACATTACAAGAACAGATTTACAATGCCTGGAAGCACAGAATCCATGTACTTCAGTTTTAATATGGGACCAATTCATTTTATTAGTTTCTCAACTGAATTCTACTACTACTTGAACTATGGTTTGAGCCCTTTGATTAACCAGTATTACTGGTTGGAGAATGATCTTAAGGTAATTCATGAAAGTATAACCATCATAACACGCATCTTAATGTGTGAACGATGCTAGAAAATTCATATTCTGATTTTTTTTAAATTAGGAGGCAAATAAACCAGAAAACAGAGCAATTCGTCCATGGATTATCACATTTGGTCATCGTCCGATGTACTGCTCCAACAATAATACAGACGACTGCACCCAGCACGAGACACGTGTTCGAGTTGGAGTGCCAGCTTTACATTGGTTAGTTGTCAATGCATGTGAAATACTTTGTGGGAAAAAGCATATTGGTGAGATGGTTCAATTTTCTAGCTGAAGTATTTTGAATTTAAAGGTTTGGCCTGGAAGATATGTTTATGCAGAACGGTGTTGATTTGACAATCTGGGCTCATGAGCATTCTTATGAAAGACTGTTTCCATTGTACAACAGAAAAGTATACAATGGCTCGTTGGAGGAGCCATACCGCAACCCTAAAGCGATGGTTCATATCACCACAGGATCTGCGGTAGAATTTTCTTGAAGAAATTTTGCGATAACGGTAATAAATAACGAATTAATGAAAGTGATGATGCTAATAGAAGTTTCTACACCACAGGGCTGCAAAGAACGACATGACGAATTTCTCAAATATATGCCAAGTTGGACAGCTTTTAGAAGTACTGATTATGGATACACCCGGCTCAAAGTTATCAACGGTACTCATCTTCACATGGAGCAAGTTTCAGATGATAAGGTGCATTGTCAATAATCACGTAAAATATTTGACACGTGAAAGTGCTGAACATAATGAAATTCTAAAATATGTCTTGTTTTCACTTTCAAGGATGGTAAAGTGATTGACTCTTTTACCCTCATAAGGGAACACCACGAACCGTATCCAATACCACAAAATGGCACAAGCAACGATCCTAAACGAAGAGTTCGAACACGGACTTTTGGCAGCAATAGGCTAGGAACGAGATGAAATAAATCAAACTCTACGATGTCATACTGAGATGAGACTGAGAAAAATGTGTTTCAGTCGCAAAATATACATATAGAATGTACAACAATTAAAAGAAGTAGATATGCTGGAATTACACATGAAATAAGCTTTCTCGATTGTCGTCTCGAACATACTGAATGCGGTAACAGTGTGATCATCCTTGTATGTTAAAATACATCAACTGGATCTGCTTTCGACTTTATTTTTAATGTAATTCAGTTGTGACCAAAATTAATTTATCAACATCAACTGTATACAATAGCTCTAAGCTTGAGCCTCAAACGTTCTTAGCTTGTGTTATAAAACACACTAGTTCATCTGAGCAACATGCCTTATAAACACGCGTGTTGGAAAAATCCAAAAATCCAAAAAGAATGACAAATTACAAAAATTAATTCATATGAAAACGTGCTTTGATACCTTCACGGTTGTTGAATTGTTCACAATTGAATAAAGAAATGTTACATGTGTACGAAGGTGAATTCGATACTAAAACTCACTCACTGACAAAAGTGGCAAACCTTGGTAGCAATAATCAGTGACTCAAAGACAATTCTTGTAAGTACTCTCAAGTCTCAATGGGGGGAACGTTACAAAAAGACAGCTTCCCAATGTAGTAATTCGACAGAGAGACACAAGTGTCATAGCTTTTGTAACGCAAATGGATTGCTCCTCAAATTGCTACCATTCTCAATTGTTATACCTCAACTTAGAACGAAAAATCATTTTGCCATACGAAATTGCAAAAATGTCAGCCAGCTTTAGTCTTGGTAGCTTTTGGTATATGGTACCTAGACTTTTTCTTTCAAAAAAGTACTTATGGTTTGTGCCGTTTGCATGCCTCGTCACGTCGTCACCGCATCACATCACCCTTCGTCCCGTACTGCCTTAAGACGCAGACCCACTTGTGTCACTTATTATGTGGCTCCTTGCATCATTGTGATCCCACCCTCAGTCCACAACATTCGTCAGTGTGAAGTGTTATGTTGTGTGATATGATGGAAATCACATTCTATCCTGGTTAATATTGTTTGCTTACAAAATAAGAGATCATTATGACGTTGTTTGCTTTTAGCTTTCCTATTCGTAGTTCAAAAAATATATCGAAAGCTCCTAATCTTGCCTTTTCCTTTCAGATTTTCCATTTATGGCATCTGAAAAAATAAGCAGAGGTGTAACCTGAACCATTCGTAAGATTTGCTCTTTCAGGAATATGCAATAAGCGTTCTCTCTTTCTCTCTCTGCATGTGTATGACTTGACGTACATAATCTCTGTACGCATAACCTCAGGCATGTGTTTAGTTTAGTCGATTTCATTACGATATGACATTGTCTCATTACTCTTTTACCTTATTCTGTACGCTTCACACTTCAGGATCCATTTCTCATTTCCACATTTCGCTATAGGGTCTCCCTATGACTGAAAAGTGGACACAACCACACTCCCAAAAACGTTGGGTTCTATGCAAAAAAAAAATTCTGCATGTGTGTGGGTTGCCAGTGCATTACCCTTTTGCCTTTGCTTTAGCCTACTCCTCCAAACAACTAGATTACCACTCTTCATCACATATTTATTCCACTTTTTCCCAACTCCCTTCAAATAGCGGTGGTATTTCTTCAATGGGTGTCAGCAAAACTAAATTTCCGATATTACATGGCTGCAAAAACCCAGTTACAGAAGCAGAAGTATTTAAAATGCATTTTAATTATCCTTGCATTCGTCACGGTCGCATTCGTATATTTTCAAGTGAACTTGCCTCCCACAGAAGCGCCGGTCACCGATATAAACCAGCATAGACATGATTACGAAGACATTTTAACTATTTCAAAAAGTTATATGATGTTAGCGTCAGTGTCTGAAGTGCCAAGAAATATTCTCGGACTCCAAGTGAGATATGTCATCAACAATCCCATTTGCGATCCCCTGTTTAAACCAAAGGATTCGAAGGACGCTGAAGTTTTTATGGTGCTCCTTACAACGTCCCACGTCGGAGGAGTCAAGAAACGACGGGCCCTTAGAAAAATATTACCACAGACGAGACTGGATGACATAAAAGTGAAGCGATTATTTCTGCTCGCAAAACCAGCTCCAATCTTCAATGCCAAGTATGCTGAGGTGACGATGAAAGAAATTCAGGCAGAAAATGAAGAGTTCCATGATATTCTAATGGGGGATTTCGCAGAATCCTATAAGAATCTTACTTACAAGCACCTGATGGGCCTGGAGTGGGCAGCAACGTTCTGCCAACACGCAAGATTTGTGTTGAAGCAAGATGATGACACAGTGGTAGACTACTTTCAGCTGAAGAACATGCTGAGCGGTACTGATTTAGGGAATTTCATCCACAACCCTTTCCATCCGACAATTTACGGAAAAGTTCTGGAAAATCAGGAAGTAGTGAGGGATCCTGATTCTAAATGGTTTGTTCCAGAAGATGCATACAGACAACAAGTGTATCCTGGATTTGTGTCAGGTTGGGCGTACATAACATCAATTTCGGCCATTCGTGAGATACTTTTGGCGTCCGCAAACGCTAATTACTTATTCGTTGATGACGCCTTCGTCACCGGGGTTTTGCGGGAGAAGACTTCTGTTTCCTTGATTGACATGAAGGACTACTTTACCACTTACAAAGGACAGCTACTCTGCTGCGTATCTGTGCCAGCATTTGCCAAGTCTAAAACAAATGAGCCTTTCTGGTGTGATTACGTGGTGGGACCATCAAATGACGACTTGGAATTGATGGAGTATTTCCAGCGTCATTCGCAATACTGCTACGTCAGCAAAGCTTGTCGCCGGCGTGATGAGAGTGAGCTATTAGCTAAAAAATGTATGATCACTGGAGATATGATAGTTAAGGATTTTGCGTCGTTAAATTCACATACTACTGGGGAGCCAGTTGGGAGACCTTTGCCAGTGATAAGGAAGCAGTAGAAATAGAATACGAAATATAAGTAATTACCACTGTTAACAGTTCTTTGTTATGTTTTATTATCATAACGTTTATGATGTTGTGTTTGAAATAAATAACGATTTTGATAACATCATGTCTGCTTGGTGGGGTGCATTTATTAGTTTCTCGTGGAGTAGCAAGGTACACTTGGCACACTACTTCAAGCTCCTGCCTGTTTCAACAATGATCAATGACTGAAGTTCCAGCATGTCTCTTTCCTTTTCTTTCGTTTCGTCTCGTAAGCGTTTCACCTAGCCGAAACGTAAATCATTTGTAAAATTGCTTGTGATCTTGGTTGACTACTTAATTGCATATCAGCAGCATTAATTTAAGTAAATACCTCAAGCCCTACGGATTGCATCCTTTCCGATAAGGCTATGCTAGCATATTCCGCATGTGCAATGAAAGCCGTCTCGGAGGAAGCACTGCCTAGTTTTTCCAGACTACACAAGAACATATCTAAATCCTGTAAAATTATAATTCTTGTAAAAAGCTATCCGCAATTTCTTTCAAAACATATTTTATTTGCTGTGAAAAATCAAACCCGTATTCTAAGCTTCATTTCATCCAATTTCGCCCTGATAAGTATAATCTTGCAGTCTATAACTTCTAATTCCGCTCCACATGCTTTCCTACTCTCTTCCAGAGTATCCATCATCATATTTAGCAAACGTCTGGAAGTGAAACCAAATGGAATCAAGGAGTACATTTAGTACACAAAATTATTTTGGAGCTTTCGATTTCAATAAAACTTTCTCCCCAAAATAAATTTTACACGTACCTATATTCAACTTGATAATCTTCATATGCCGAAGCAGTTTCTGTAAGAATGCGTGTAACAGAGTCGACGGTAACTTGGCTCGCTTGCCTTATCAAGTGACAATGCGACAAATCTGACTCAGCCACCCAGTCAATCTAAACAGAAGAAAGTAATTAGCAATGCATTACCAACTACACTTAGATAAAGGTCCTGCCGTGACTGTGACACAATTTCCAAACTGACCTGCTTAACTCCCCCTAATTCCGCAGCTAAAGATTCAATGTCCACATCTGGGACACAGGCTGCGTTAGACGCTGAATAGCAGGGCTTGTTGGAAACAACAGGATTTGGGTTCGATTGTGACTTGCAGTTACACACTTTGTTCCCTGATTGCTCTTGATTTTTACTGGAGCCTTCAGAATTACTACATTCATTTTGTCCCGATATCGTGGACGTACTCGCAGGGCCCTGCGCTGACCCTGGGTCACTTCTGCGGCAATTGCATACGTAGTCCTCGCCTGAACATGATGCCGGTGTGATTAGACCAATTAATTTCAGCAAGCTAAAAGGTGACATGTGGTGAATTCCATTATGGGCCTACAATTTGAAGCAGAGCAACATAATGTGAAAATTGAAAGTGTTTCTAGTTTCCTGTCCAAATCTTTGAAATCTTGCAGGTGTCATATATGTCAACTCAACACGATGTCAGTCAGCAACAGACAATCGCATACTAGTGACCTGACATATCCTATCATTTTGTGCACCACCTAATAATGACATTGAATTAATATTGCTCACCTGGAACACTGGAACTGACTGTGGGTGGCGATTTATGTAACTTCCGAAACCCAAAGTAAGTCGTTTTCTTAGTCTTCCACTTGCGATTTCGCCTTCTTCGTTGAGACAATGAAATCCACACCCAATTACCACGATAGATGCTGATAGTCCAAGTAATTTGTGGTAATTTCTCACTTTCGTATTGCTTCCCCAACAGTGCACAAAATTACTCCTCGACAGGCTGCCAAATGAATTCTTTTTCCCGACAATTTGTAAAATTTGACCAAATCGATTTGCCATCACTGGAACAATCAGTGATCGTATTTTAAATTTGGTTCATGTACACCTTCCAGCTATCAAATTAATTACAGGTTTATTTAAGCAAAATTAGTGTGCATAAGCATACCTTCGGGAGAGGAGCTCAGCGAGAAATTATCAACATTTGGGTTGCACACAAGATCCTTTCAAATACACAAGAAGAGTGCATGATGCTCTTTTGTGTGTGATCTGATGAATGTTTATACGCTTATTGCCAAGTCGAGCATGTGCTTTCGTGCACCTTTTTGTGGAAATATGGGGAATGTGAAGTCTACAGGATCTGTGAAATTTTTTTCATCAAGTTTTTTACAAAAAGGGATAAATTCTATTTTCCGTCAAGCAATAGCCATTTGAAAAGTGCTTTTATGATAGTGCATTTGAAAATGTCTCAATATACAAGATAATCTATAGAAACGTTAATGCACTCGCAATCAGGGTGCATTTACTTTATGCATCTCCGTATTTCAGTTTCAGAGAAATATTCCTGCATTTTTGAACGAGTTGTTGTTGTTGAAGGTTTTTTATTGTACATTATTATTTACAGAAATAATAAAAGTCTCGACTTAACATTAAAATCCGGCTTTTGTCATAATTATAGCATGATCCACGCCTAAACATACTTTGTGAACTGGACCACCCAACGCAACCTGTGTTCAAAAATATATATAAAAAATTATGAAATGGTATGGTTTTTTTGTATCTACACACTACAATTTTTAAGTAGATTTAGTTAAACCTTAAATGGGAAAAATTGATAGTCTCCGCGTATAGGTCCCAAGCCCAAGCATCCATTGGAATTATTTCCCCATGTATACATATCTCCGATTGAATTAACGGCTGCGGCATACTTAAAACTAGCTATAACTTTCACAACGGATACATCAGGGCTGAATTCGTTGCGACCGAATAAAGGAGGGGGCAGTAGGGTTGGAATCTTTACTGCGACGGTTTTAGGGCCTAAACCGAGGCTATGACCATGTCCCCATACGTATACGTTACCATACTCTGGAACAAAGTAGAAATACAATAATTTGCTGGATTCAAACACGTTAATTTTCAATTACTAGTGATTTACAGGTTCGTATTGTCCAATTACCGTTTAAAACTAGGGTGAACATGTCCCCAATCGCCACATCGATAATTTTCCCTATTCTGCGAGGAAGTTTAATGTGCACGGGTTCGTAGTACATATTGGATAGTTCCTTTGGATCTACTTGTCCGCAGTCATTAGATCCCCACCCAAACAGTTCTCCTTTATCTGAAAATTCAGAACAGAAGTGAATAAGACGATGTGATGCGCTGAAAACCAAATTTACACATAATCGATATCGCCATAATATAAGATACCTGATACTGCCAAAACACTGCTTCCCGATGTAGCAACGGTCTTAATGCGTTGTCCTTTAAGGTCACCCTCTACCTGGGCTGGTATCCACGGCTTGAAAACAACTTTTCCACGGCCCAACTGACCGTGATCATTTGCTCCAAAAGTGTGTACAGTTCCTCCTTGTGTTAGACAAATACTGTAAACGGTGAAGACAATTATGAGATCTGTACTGAAATTTGTAAAAAGGTAATATAGACTTTATCCACCCGCACCTGACATCAAATCTCGAGGCAATACGAATAACATCATCTTCAGGGCCAGACCCGAAGGGTGGAATTCTACAAACATATTTGGAACCAAGGTATTCCTCATCTTCGATCACTCTCCGTCCACACTGACCCTGAGTATTTTCACCTAAAGCGAGTAGGCCCTTCCCTTCAACTGAAATCAAGGAATGGCCCCTTCCCGCACCAAGGGCTAGCACTCTAGTCGTCTTGTCTAATGGAAGTGGCAAAGGTACAATAGAAATGAGAGAACCAAGAGGTTTGTCTCGTTCATCAGGTTGAAAACCTGAAACATCCACATAATTAGTGAGTGCTGCATTTACCTTATACTTGTAACCTGCTGAAAATCAGTTCGCTAAATTGCCTTACCCAATTGAGATTTTGTATTATATCCACACCCAAACACCAGCGACCCATTCTCCTTTTGTGGCTTCACAGATATTAAGGTAAACCCGTGACCTGCTGCGATATCCTTAACGGTATGAGTGTCTCCAAACTGATGTCTCACCGGCTTGTGCATGTAAAACAGTTTCTTCTGGTGGTCATCTGTAGGTCGCAACAACTTGTCAAGACCAAGACCACCATGCGCAGCTGCGCCAAACACATACATTCTCTTTTTCTCCAGATGAATCCTTCCATAATCAAAAACTAAAATATAATAACAATAATATGATAATTATAATTAGCCAAAACATCCATTCGCTCATTCCGCATTTATTATTGCATTTCCAAAATACAATCCAAACAAATTCCAAACTTACTGGGCAGATTTTCTTCCTTGTAGAAATCTCTCTTGTTCCCTTTCAGGGGCCCACGGTGTAAAAATGTGGAGATACTTCGCTGAGGCACCTTCGACAGCCAAGGAATCTTTCCTGTTGCATGATTACGTCTGCAAAGTGCGCATGTGATGTCCACGACGGTTTTTCCTCCACCTGAACCTATCACCGTCATCTTTATCCGGGACCCGGGGTGAGATTGGAGTTGTCTCGTAAAACTAGTAATCGCATTCAATTTTGTTTTGTAAATTGCGATTTGTTTTAAAGCAATTTGCGAAGTTCGCAAGACTCTAGCGATCACCCAAACCAGACAAGCAGCAAAAACACTATCAAAAGCACAACAAGGATTTCTCCCGGCACTCCATCTCACAGTCTCACAACCACAATTCACACGATGCACACACAAGACTGGAGAAGTATATCACATCTTTTACACACGTTCTCACATTTTGAGATGCTTTTTGTGTGCGAAAAGTGTGAAGCCGGTGAAATGCTCTTCTCAGTTCTCAGTGAACATGAAAATGCATGCAAAAATGCAATATGAGGTGTTTTGAGTGAGTTATGAGGTATATGAATTTTTTCGATTTTTATTTTGAGATTGTTTGATCCTATGCAAAAGCCGTCAATAAGGAAAACGAGAGGAGATGCATAATATTGTTTTAATACTACTTTTTAATGTGATTTGTTTCTAACAAAATGGCTACCAAAATCTATATCAGCTAGAATTATCTGGTAGTATACAGGCTCTTTTTACGACGCTGCTATTATTATGTGCTGCTATCACTTCCATGTTTCCTTTCCTAACTAATTACAATTCATGATTGATGATAGTTTTACTTCTACTACATCCTATATCCATCAATTGTTATTTTGTAATTATACTAAAATACATTGTTTTTGTCTACTGCTGAAGAAGGAGTTTAGTAAATTATTTCTGAACTTTGTCTGTTCAATGATTCGAATCACGAAAGACGAAAGCTGTGCACTTCTGTTTTAATATCCAATCTTGATAAAACACAAACCGTAGTTTTGAAGTGGAGCAGGTAGGTCTCGAATTTTAAGGAACATCATCTTGTGACGTTATGGAATGTTATATTAGCCATGAATTAATTGGGAGGAAGACTCCGCTTCCGTAAGTTATAGATTTCTCTAATATTTTGGTTTGTTGCAATGCACAAATATGTTCAACATAAACTTGGCGATATTAGATTCATATGGAAAAGGGGAACGTTTGGTCCATATTTAGCACATTATTTAAAGAAACGTCACATGTAGTTTAGTTTAGCGTAGGTTCAATTGGAAGTTAGTGATTTCAAATAATTCGAGTTGCGAGTGTTTCTGAGACAGATAATATAGTGTGGTGGTCGGACTTATAATCCGTAAATAAGCATGAGATTTTAAGAAAATATGTTTGCTCTGTTTAGGACAATGGTTCAACCTGCGTTCTTCAACTGGTTATATTAAACATTGACGAGAGAGATGTAGAGTAGAGAACGTATATGGATCTTATATAATTACGACCCGGTATGGTATTTACAAGTCAGGTTATACAATATATATAGGTATATGATGTGACGAAGTATTATTGCTTGCAAGTAGGATTATAGAAATTAATTATCAATTCGTTAGCAATTAAATAACAAAGTAGGTACGAGGTATGCCTATATATATTGTTAGGTACGAAAAATAACGTGTTGTAAGTAGAACCAGAATCGTAGTTTGAGAATTGCGGTAGATGAACCTTTTAAAGCGGATGTTAAAATATTAAATATGCAGAGCTAAATTATATCCATACAGAATGGAAATTACAGGATAATTTTTACCTAACAAGTTATTTGTTATAGATGCTCAATCATATATCCAGTCTATTTCCAAGTTCCGTTCTTGTTTTTAGCAATCAAAGCGGCGTGATACTTTCATTATTTTATAGACTTGCAGAGTTCAAAGTAAAGTAAATGATACGCTCTTATTCAGCTTTTCAATTTCTTCGCAAAATTCGCAAACAACATACAAATTTCCTTATTTTTATTAATACAGAGATATTTCTCCTAACAAGATTTGTAACCATTTAAAAGGTAATAGTAAGTTGTAACGGTTCAAAAGCCGCTGGCTCATCTAACATTTAGTAGTGCCATTTGTGGAGTTCCCATTGACGTGTTTACCATGACCATTGGCTTCACCGTTACTTTGCCCATTACTCAGACTGTTCTCATACCCTTTGAACTTTCCAGTTCCAGTACTTTTCTTCATGCTCCCATTAATTCCATTGCATCCATTGTCAATATGATGCTTCACCGATTTCTCATCATAACAAGCCAAAAATTTCTCGTTGCGATCAATTTTTGCATCGTTCTTCTTCGCTGTTCCGTTTGCATCACCATTTGCAACCTCTGCACTTGCAATGGAGGGGAAACCGCTACTAAAGTGCTGATTGTTTTCCCAGCCATCCTTCAAACTCAGATTAAACATGGAGTAGCGTGGATCTCCAGTAACTTCTTTGACAATGGTCATAAAGCTTGGAAGTCGTTGGTACAGCTCTTCACTTGTTAACGTGCTGTAAGTTTCCAAAAGGATGAGTCCATTGCAACGTGGGTGACAAGGCTCCTTGTACAAATCCATTTGGAAGTACTGATCATTCAGTAGGAAGCATCGTCGGGTCTTGAAAACAGTAACGTGGTTCATGTCCCTTTGCGCCAGCATCAGAGCGTAGTCGCGCGATGTCAAAGTTGTCTTCACTTCAACCGATTGTCCATGCACTGGGCGTCTGATAGTGTGCGTATAGCTCCAATGATTCTTGTGTCCTCGCTTTCTCAACCGTGCTTGCACGTTCTTGCCAGTGGAACGCATGTAGTTGTGGATAACAGAAAAGTCGCGGAAGTCCACAGGGAACTCGTCGTCGTTTGGCAAGGGTCCTTTGATAAGGAATTTGACCTTCCTTGAGTTGTTTTGCAAGCGGTCACGAACGTCAATCCCAAGCTTGACGCAAACGCTGTGAATCATCCGATTCAATTTCGACTCGAAGTCAGTCGAATTGTCAATCATGTCAAAGTACGGGTGTCCTACCCAAGCTTGAGCTGCACGATGGTCAAGTTCCCGTGCCATTTCTAACCCCTCGCTTCTGCAAGCGTGATCTTCAATGGAGTAAAATGGCTCTGCGCCGTGAGCAGCAGACACCATGTGAATTACTTGGTTATACCGGCTGTCTCGGATGTCCACATCATTCCAGTTGTTCCGTTGCAAAATTTCGTCCCACTTTTCTGGGGAAATGAAAGCGGATGCATCCATTGTTCCTCTGTCGCAAATGACGAGGACATCCTTGTCTAATGCTTCGGCCACGCTGAAGAAAGTATTCTCAATTTGTATCATCGTACGGAGCAAGTCTTCTTGGAACGTGACTCCTTGCTCCTCTGTCAGCTCGGAAAATTTGATACCGCCACCGAGAAGTACTGTGGCCGTCTCTGGAACACGGAGGACCTTCCATCCCAGTGTTTCAAAAAAGCTGCAAAGCCTTGCTTGACCAGTTGTTTTGCCTCCACAAGGTCCTTTAAATAAAAATATGTATATTTCAATTTGTGTATGGGTATGATGTGCTCTTATACGAAAAAAATGTCTCAAGACATCTTGCTTACCTCCGGTGAGGACAACCTTGTAGATCTTCTTTTCTCGCTGAGTCAATTCGCTACCCATCTTTCTGAACAGAATTAGTTGCTCCGGTCTCTGCAGACAATAGACAAGACTACTTTGTCTAGGATAGGAATACTGTAATATTGATCTGACTCGATTTAACCTGCAAGAAACAATAAGACAAGGGAAATGTTTAATGACGTGTTCTGCAAGGGCATATTTAAGTACGCGAAGTCTTGATAGAAATAGTGCACATACATAATAGTGCCATATAGTGCAAACGTATCAACATAGTATCTCTTCAACCGACACTAGCATTACACATGTTAAAAATGTAATGCAATCAGTATATAGATGTACTTTGCAGAAGCACACGATCACCGTTCTTCAATGAAAGGATCTAATGATTCAAGAAATTGATATAGATTTTTTATATTCAAAACGTACCCTGTATGAGTTGTAGCAGTTCGCTGAGAAAATAATATTCGCTGCTAAAATGTCGGCACTTCTTTTGAGTATGGTGTTTATAACGCCATAGCAAGTATGTACAGCGGAAATATTCGTGGCGGACGTGTCGAAAGTAGAAATGAGCTTGTTACTGTGTATTGCAAAGTGTATTATTTGTTAATGACTATGTTCGTTCAATTGAAGTAAATTTCCCGTGCTGGGACATTTACATGAGATTTCATGAGAAAATGATGTGTCAGAGATTTATTAGAAATGTGATAAAACTGATTGTTTGCTTCACACGTAATTATTTACTATTGGCAATAAATGCCCGGATTTTCTTGGAATCCTTCACAATATTTGGTATGATGAGCCATGAGCCATTCAAATGTGAAGCTAAATAGTTGACTGTTGCAGTAGATTTGCACTTTTTTTATTGGAAACGACCAACACATTCGAATGATGATATAATCATATTTTATGGCGTTTGTTAAAACATGGTTTTAAAACCACTGAAAATGGTTGAAATAAATAATATCACTATTTCGCCTTTGGCAAGACTAGAAAAAGAAATGCATTGCTAAAATGTCATTAGCAAAGCAATGACTTTTATGATGTGTATAATATTGTTATACTCGGTACAACTCTTTGTGTGCCTGGCTGCATATTTTCTGGCGTGTGTGGAGTAGGCGGCTAGCCATATATCTTTCTCACTTAACGGAAAATGAGTAGTAGATTGATTCAACTGATTGTGAGAAGAAAACTAAGTGTACGGTAAAAATAATTAAAATGTTGATGGGAAATCCTCCATCGTTCACTCCGTGAAAATACAACTGCGAAGTTGAGTCAAGACACGAGAGAGAGCTTTCTTTCTCCTTCCATTCCCATGCTTCAGTCGGTCTAGGTGGCAATGAAGAAAGAGAAAAAGTAGCTCCTTTTCTCAGCCTTGTCCGTACCGTATTGGCTATGCACATGTGTGCATTATAAAGTAACATATGAATGAATATATAGTAGACCCTGAACATGCACTGTGCACATGATGTGTTATAAGAAGGATGTAGGTGTTTTATATAGATTTTATACGTGTAAAAGTACGTCTCTTTGTGTATTCGTTCAATTGAAATACGGGCATTAGCCCTTGGTATCTCCGCCACAACTTTTTCTACTAGAGAGTATATGTATGTGTACAAGTGAATGCTAGCAAACTTTATGTCACACAGCCGTTTTCTGTAGGTTTAAGATGTGAAAAAATTCGAGTAAAAAAGCAAATATTAATCTGTCTTACGAAGAAGTGCCGATTACTGGAAGCAGCATGCACGCTTTTGTTTGAATCTAGCCAAAATGATCGTCAAATATTTCATGTCATATTCATGAGCTATCAGCTATCTCACCGAGAGAAGCGGGGTCTCAGCCAGCATGGTATCCTTCATAATCTCTGTCAGTATTTCTGTGTGTTAATGCCCCAACCCAAGCCCATTACATGTCATGCTTCATATATTTCTTGATACTCGTCGGACGTGACGAACAAAAAAATTACAACTTTCGCACCTTGTATCCACTAAAGATTATCATGTCAATCAAATGAAATGGCCATCAACTTTCATCCTGAGTCGCTCGTTGAGACCAGTCGAGACGACTCTGTAAATATGCTTCATAACTTCCATTCATGCGAAGTGGCCAAGCACGTCATTTGGTATTTTTAGCGAGTTGCCACATGAAGTCGACGTTACCATCTATGTTACCTATCTTTATATACATCCTCCACTTTATATACAAACACGAAACACCGAACTAATACTCACAACGTGGAAAAGTAATTTCTATTCCGTGCAAAATGCACATCGCTTTTTGATTACAAAGAACCTTGAAATTCAGGCAGCCGAACAGGTTCATTTTGGAACATCTTACATTTACATCTTTAATGCATTGTATTCACAGTCTTTAGCTCTGGACGATGGTTGCTTCACTGAACTGAAATGACTGCTCTACGGCGAACTGAGCGTGAGCGAGAGAGATAATGATAGTACGGCGAACTTCGTTATCATATGAAAATGAAACATAATGCGTAATTACATTGTTCGTGACGGGGAAAATTCTGTTAGAAAAGCGACTATAGAGACATTCGGAGGTCAAACAAGAAGTGTATTTTATACCGCATCGAGGGTGTTAAAGATTGTGCAATATATCGTTGACTATTGGTTACGCTATGAGTTACACGGACGTATTTATCGGCTCCATTCATATGTGGCATGTGTACTATTGTACTGTATCTGTCCATCTGCATAGTGCTCACTACAAAATGTGCAATGAAGTTGGTCTCATTGTAAAGAGTAATGGAGTGGCTCTACCAAAAAATACAGTGAAGACGATAAAAAATATGAATAGCTTAGACAAATCTGATTATGTCCAAAAATGAGACGGAAGTGATAAAAGTAATACGAGATAAAAGTGCACAGGATGTGTCGAATGTAGAAGGGGTCAAATTAATAGCTCATGAGTTATGCTGCAACTTGACGCATTCCCATTTCTAAGGATGCCATGTCATTTCAATTCTTAAAATAGAATAGATGTCAGGTTTCAATTTACAGCGACACTATATCGTTTTAATGGTTCAATGGAAAATTATAAATGTTTGACTTTGGGTATTAAAACTATATATAGTCATCTGCTCAACACTCCAGAATTTTCCAGAGAATATTAAACTTAACGACTGTGGATGGATCATTCTTTGAAGTAAGTGCATGGTTGTGCGCAACTGTCTCTAAAGAAGTTGGTCATACGCATGTAAAATAGTCATGAATTTTAATGTTACTAGAAGTAAAACTGCGTCAGCAAATTTTGCCCATTCTTTATCGCATAAAATAATAGGCAGTTTATGCACTTACTAAATAATGTCCAATACTTTACACAATTATCTTAAGAATCATGAAATAATTAGCAATTGTGTCCCAGCATAAATTCATGCTCGGTCAAAAAGTTACGTCAAAAGTGAAGCTTCTTGGAAGTAATAAATGCTTCGCTGACAGAACTTAAGTATGTGCATTAGGACACGATTCGTTCTTATATACGATGCACAACAGTCAACCGAGTTGTGACAAGTTAACTTTCTTTTAAGCGCTTGCTGAGCATTAAATTTCCAGCAAATTATGCTACGGCAGCTGCTGGCTGCTGCCTTTGTCTTTCAAATCGATTCTTGTTGAAGAAGTTGCTATTGATTGATGCAGAAACAGCTCTACCACGGGAAGTACCAATATGATAACTCGACCTGGGAGATGTGTGCGCAGTCATAATCAGATTGTATTACAGAATAGAAACTCATCTATGAACTTTGATCTCTTAATACGCCAACGTTAATTAGTACGAACATGGTGATAATAGTGATAAAATTAAAGCTCATTGAATGTAGAAAATGAGCTTCTTCATATTTGATGGTACATGCAGACAATATTGTAGTTCTAGCCAGCTAAAGGGGAGAAATGATACATTTACTTGGCCACGATATCAAAGTTACATACGATACCATCTTATATCATGCCATACTCATAAACTGCTAAAAGCTAAAAACCATCATTTTTGTTCATGCCCTACTTGCCAATAAGTTTTCCTGGAAATATTACGCCTGTTTAACGATCTGATGTATGCTTATAGATGGATGTATTCAATTTCATACTTTCATGTGCAGCAAACCCCCATTTAAAGCTACAATTGTTCGTTGGTAATTTTGGCATATGAAAAGTAATCCACTCCTCATGTCCACTCAAGTCTTTCATGTTGCGGGACACATCGGTTCAATGTTCCTACGTATATATGGCAGAAGTCTAGCATATTTAGTTCGCCAATTCTTCATACTAAACTTTAAGTTCACAGTTAAAACTTAAAACGGACAAAAATATGTATACGAGCCTTGTGATTATTACCATTTTGGGTTATTATTTGTATGTATGATATTCATTGAACAAACTTGTGTGTTATGTGACATTTAGCAAATGTGCAATGAACACTGATCGCAGACAGAAACGTCTCGTTTTATGATATGACATGACAAGGTATGAGTGCGGCAAACACTTATTACCCACACAGTTACGACCTAGCTTAACTAAACCAGCTATTTGAGCATGGGAACTCGTTGTAGATTATGTTACTCATAATTAGTGGCTCACTCTAGTTTCAAAGTTTGATGATTAACCTTATGTGGCACGTGGCACTGATATCTTCTCCAAAGTAAAAATTATCGCGCTGTTCAATGTGCCACACATTGCTCCTCTAACGATTAATGCCTTTTTTAGCGGCGAAAATGTCTCCCCTTCCCAGTTCACAGTACCGTACTTCGAAGTAACTTTTAGTACGATAATTCAAGACAGGTTTGAATTTTCTTATATCATACCTGGACATCTATTGTATTGTGTAAATGGAACAAATTTGAATAGCATGTTTTCAAAATTTTAAAAATGAAACTTTTTACTTACGTCAGTTGTTGGACCCTGACCGACGAGAGTAGGCACCACTCAGGCTATGGACGGCGTTGTTGAAGTGAAGACAATGATGATGTTTGAAAAGTCACTCTAACATTATGAATGTAATTTTTAAAATAATTTTGTTAATACAGTAAGTGAAAAGGGGGTTAAAAGCATGGTAAAAAAATTGAGTGTGAGCAGGATACTATATTTGATTTGGCAAAGGAAAGGTCCTTACGGACCGGTGGACAACCGGCAACTGCAAAGAACTTTGTACATCAATACTACTCATAAGCGTTTCTTTCTTCTTTGATAGCCAAACCAGCCTATAGTTAAGAACGGCATAAGTTTCTTTTGTAATATGTGAGGTTGGAGGTAGTTCATGGTAAATCAGGATCAAGAATGGGAAATTAAGCCATACATGTAGAGTATAAGACATTTTACTCTTTTTGTACTGATTTTATGACTATGAAGATGAATACAAAACGATATCTCTGTAAAAACAAAGTGCATCAGTTTGGCATTAATTTGATTAAAGCAGCATAGCAAGCATACATGTGGTTACAAGAAACATATTAAATGAATAGAATCAGCTACGTCAAGACGTTGAGATAGTGGAGTTCACAAATCTTTGTTCAAAGCTTGTGTGCTGGTGGTTTTCCACATGTTGCACATCCCACATAGAATACTAAAAATGGGGCTATAATGATTGTCCAGGATGTCGTGAGCAACCTCAGCAAATAGCTTTGCTAACACACACAGTAATAAAAATACATGAACGTAGCTCCTTTTACATGAGAGTCTTTCTCTTTAACCACATAATATTGTATTAATTATTACTTTGCTTAAAAGTGTATCCTCGCTTGGAGTGTGCTCCACGTTCCATCCCATTTGAATGAAATCATCAGGATTACCAGGCAAGAAAAATGTATGATTCGTGTCAGGTCTAATAATAAAAGTCTGAGATTTTCTAGGAATGATGCGACGTAGCAGATTTAACAATGAAAAATGCCGAGCGCGTCTCCTACAACTTGTCTTTAGTTCGATAACTCATTCCTTGAACTTTGACAAAATATAGCATAACTTCGTAGGCTCAAATTTAGATGTATCATGACGATGAAGATGTGCTTGCGCTCTTGTTATTCATTCATGAACATTAATTGGTAATCAGTAAAGTCGTCAGTCGTCATTCATCATCGTGACCAGCAAGGGTACGCGACAATTTTTTTGTAATGTTCAGAAACATAATATAAAATGACATATAGAAAAGTTGTTCAGCATATCGTTACGTCCCACGCCATGCCCCAACACATCAAAGTTTTGTAAATAAATCATTTTTATGATGCAATTGAGCATACTAAAGTGTATGGACGTAATAGGTTTAGTACACTCCTTGTCAGTTAATATAAAAAAACTATGTATCAAAACACACGACAACCATGATTGACGACGGAGATAACCGCTAATGTCGCATGGCGGTCTCGCGGTCTACGGCACAAGTACATCGTATTTTAAGGAGGCAAAACCAATGTCCACGATCAATGGAAAGATAATCTGGAGTTGAGATTGTATTCCATTTCAATGGAGAAAGATCAAGATTCCATGAAGGGGTCATGGTTTATCATTTTGTCAGGCAAATGGCAACTCAAGAGATATGAGCAAATGTGTAAAATAAATAACAACCCTTTTCCTCTAACTTGCTAGAGTTAGCATCTTGGCATAATATTAGAATTAGAGGTTGGGTTGCGTGTTCTAGAAGTGAAAACTTGTTTCAACATCCAGCAAACACTGCTTCGAAGCAGAAAATGATAATTTGATCGGACCAAATGAAGCAAGTTTAAGGGGAAATTCGTTTTTTTAATCCAGAGCGCACCTGACGGATATTCTTAAAAACATATTAATTTACTTTTCATAATTATAGGATGTAACAACACATAAGAAAAGTAGAATAGAGAGATTATGAGGAGCAAAAATAATAACCATTCGAATTGATTCAATAAAAAGTACCTCATCACGCCAAAATATCTGGCAGTAACCGGTTTGTATTTAAACTAGCAGATCTTTAGTCGTCTAATTATCACGCATAAATTCACCCTTAATAAATACTGTTCAAACCGGAAAAAAACGATTGATTATACGTTGCATATTATGCTGTGGGGTTAAAAGTGAAATACAAAATCATAATTGCAACAATAAATGCACTAATTACGAACGCGTCATTGATCATAGCATGCGGTCACTTCGTGTATGGAAAATCACGACATTTCTACGTAATCTCGCGGATATCGACCTCTTCATCGTATCGCTACAATTTTATTATTTCAAACAAAGATAAAATACCGAATTCACATGTCTGCGTGTATAAATTCATGCACAATAGTAAATGTGAAGATGTTAGGTTAGGGATGCAGATCTTGTAAAAAGTGTAATGCAATGTGAAACGTCGACACTCAATTTGTTTTCCACAGATTCAACATACATCAATGGAAATTAGTTGTATGCAAAGAACTAAAAGCGTCCGCAAAATCGACAAGCATTTTATGCTTGCATGAACAAAGAAATTACGTAGATGCTTAGACTTCTGGGATGAAAACTAACACAACCACTTTGGTGTAAAAATTGCGAAACACGTTAAATCGAAATCGTTTACTGACGTTAACGGCGCACTTGGCGAGGTACATTCAAGTCTGCCAATTTTAACCTTTATTTCTTCAGAACCGTTTCAGTGTTCACACAGGCATAATACATAGATACAATAAAGGGACTGATTTTGCAAAAGTATTTTCTTCGTCTTGTCTACCTCCAACGCGATTTTGCTTTTTCATTGTTATGAATGCTCTTCTTGTAGACTACGAATAGCAAGTGTCATCATCGAAACATCAAGCCTCGTGCAAGTATTCACATTCGCCTTAAATACATGGAGACACCAAGTAGGTATAAAATATGGGAACTCTGTTGAGGAGCTCCTCTCGACATTCATGTCGATGATATATGAATCACGCCGTTCTTGCAATGTCAAAACCAGGAGGAAAAGAATACTCATCGATGACTTTCTCGTTTTTAAAGACAGCCTTCGAAATACTTGACATAGGACTTCCAGTATACTGCAGCCAGTGTTTCCTAAAATATAAAATGATAAAATTACCTTCTTGTCTTAGACTTAAGCCATTCCAGCATGCCTTATTTAATTCAATCGCACTGAATAAAGAAATCCAATCCAGTTTAAATTCATGTGATACAAGTCGATAGCTCACATTTTTTCAACTGCCGGACGAAACCCCTCCACGCTTCCAGCTACCGTTCCAGCACGCGTATTCCGACAAAATCCACGAAGACCTAGTTTAGTTCCTTGATCTTGAGTGTTCTAAATGCACATTTACGCAACGCAAATAATATAATACTGACAAAAAGATGTCACGAAAAAGTAGGTTATCAAAGATAAATTTCTTAGTCGATTACCTTCCTGAAAAAGACCCCTGTGAGAACAATACAAATGACAACAATGACAAGTGTGGAATGCACAAAAAACCTAAATATCTTCCATTTTAATACCAATTTTACCTTGAACCGTTCCAAACACTTCAAAGTCGACATGAATCAATTCGTTCGTCTGAGAAGACATTTTTCGCTGAGATGTCCACTCGTTTCCTTTGGATCTTTGCGAATCTAAAAAATAAAGCATTTATGCATACACATTCCAAAAATCACCTCCAAACTCCCCGATCCCCTAAAAACAATCTATTCTCACCTTCCCTACATCCAACTCCGATTTCGGTCGTGTCCTTCGCCAAAGTTGCTGTTGCAAGGCAAACTGTTAGAAAGGATATGGAAGCGTACCTTGAAGCTTTGTAAATGTCTCCAGTTAAACCATTCTTTGGAAAAGTTAACCTGAGGAGGCAGGATGACATTCTACAACAGAAAAGTATTTACAAACTCTTGGGAAACATGGGATCGGATTGGAAAAGCATTGGTCACGTAGATCCAAAAACAAAAACAAACTTTCTTACGATATGCATTGAGCCCCAGAACAAAACATCAACACAACTTTTGTGCGAAGTGAAGTTGTGGAAGTACACAAGCTGCAGGGTGAGCACTCCAAAGCACCGAATCTTCGACTCTACAGCACGGAATCTTCCAGCACCGATATTTGCACTCTACAAC
>JAQFZW010000743.1:0-43969 GCA_034687055.1 Heteromurus nitidus | reverse complement strand
TCAGTTCAATTGAGGGAGTCGTGTTTGAGATAAGCGTTATCAAAGTCGGCTCATCTTATCGCGAAATGCCTTCGTATTTCCTAATGTTTTCCCCTCTCCATTCTCGATTCAATAACAATTTTGAAATGTTATTTTGAAGTTTTGTTCTTTCTCAATATAAAGAATGAGAAGGCGGCGAGTGTTCCTTTCCTGATGAGATTCTGGAAACTTTTGTCAGCTGGAGAAATAGTCAAAGTCAGAAATTTCCTATTGGGGAAGTGTTTTCTGGGAGTCGAGCGTCATACTATATACGTCCTCACACGTTTAGCAAAAAATATTATGTGGCCATAGTCTGGTTTGATGTTGAAAGAGAAACAGAATTCATACGTATAGACTTCCTTTAAAGCTCGTTTCGAAGAAAACGACTTTGGTATAATGATTCAAACAATATTGTCTCACCTCTAACCGCAGCAGGAGAGTAACGTTGAATCGAATAAAAAACGGTTTTGGAAATCATAGGAATAAATATATGCATTATACAACAGGATTTTTCCAGTGTCACCTTTCCGATGACGATGATGACGAAGAAGGTGGAAAAATTAACACGTGTGTTAAGGAAGATGGGGATTCATATATTTTTGTCGGGCTACGTCAAGCGTAAAGTTCACAACCAAAAGTCTGGATCAACAGTCAGATAGCGTCCATGCGAATATCAGATGGAAAACAAAATTATTCACCTTTAGCTCGGTCACATTTTTTTTCTTGGAGTATAATTTTGTTACTCCCACCGAGATTCTTCGTTGTTTCCATTTTCTCATTTAATAATGAACATTTTTTTGGAAGTTGTTGACTCCATCCACGTGGGAAGAAATTGTGCATTGTTTCGCCGTAATGTAACATTCTACTGGAATATATGAAGTGTATATTCTGTAGCAAATTAGGAAGAAGAAAAACATTTGCATGGAAGAAATGTCATCAATCTATAACTTTACAAAGATCCTTCCACCCTGGAAAGTTTCCATTACACAACTCCTTTAAAACAAAACAATATAATTGGAATGCGCTGGAGAAGCTCACAAGGAGAGGTCAATAACTATGATGTATAGGTATAAGGCACAATATGGAAGAATATTAATTGTTTCATTCTCCAGAAGGAAAAGTTACTCTAAGATTGTCCTTTAATTCAAAAGCGGAAAAAATTGAAGCCTAACAAGTTGTGTCGTTGATTCGGAGTTTGATGAGTTTTTTTCTATTCTCTTGATTAATACATATTAAATGTACCTCTCTGGAGAAGAAATCATCCAGTGAGCGAGTGCTCATATCAGTCATATGTTACCTTGTGTAAATACAAGTGTCGATAGACGCAATGATACACTCACTCTGTGCATGCATATCTAATAATTGTGTAATTCCACTTTCTACCATTTCCAAGATCTACTCAAACTTATAGCCTTTTACATCAAACAAAATTGACTTCTCCGGAAGCACATGCACAGCCAAACTTTTATCATGCACCTACAACACCGCCCAATTTACTCTGAACTGGATGAAGCCAGTTTGGAACAGAAAAGGCGGAGAGAGTCAGTGCACATCTGTATCGTGGTGAAATGTGTCAAAACGGAAATCTATTTTACACATTTCCATCATAATCGAACAATGTGCTGCCTCCGGGATCTCTTTTTTGGCTTTTGCTACAACTGACAAAAGCAAATTGAAATGTAGTATTTGTATTTAATTCAACAGCGAAAAAAAGTTATTTTAATACCAGACCTGTCTGCAAGTGAACAGGTTCGCTCAGGATTGGTGAACATCTGTGGAGGACAATGGCATTTTAGTGGGTTAATTTACTTACGTTAGCAAAGATGAAATAAGGATTGGGTGGCAGATGTGCGCTCTCATTCTCATATATTTATATTCCTTCAAATCTATATACTTTTGGCTCACATCTATTCACCTCCTGTCAATCAGTCGACCGGCTGACATAAATATAGTGATCGTGATTGTATCACAAAATGTCATTAATTAAGATCGCTCTGACTGGTGTACAGATAAAGTAGGGAAAAATATGTTCATGCATGCCTATTTATACGTGAACAAGCTCCTTGGAGTCAGCCCACACGCTCTTATAAGATTTTTGCTAATATTATTTTTTACCCAGGAAAAAAAATCTTTTGAAGGTAAAAAATATATATATTGATATTGTACACGAGCTTGCCGATTTCAATGACATTTTTCTTTCGTGTTCTTCGCTCAAAAACGTTGTTGAAAAGTCAAAAGGATTTCACTCCCTCTCTCTCTCTCCCTGGCCATCAGAACATTCACTCTTTGCGCAGCAAAAAGATTGACAATACAAAGGTTAACCTTTTGCTCTTGCCTTTCATTGTCATTTTCTTTCGATGAGATCAAATGTATTCTCTCCACATTTTTTTACCATCTTTGGGCAGATTCGAGCTGTCATGTTGCGCTAATATATTGGCTCTTTTATTGCTGACAATGAGCTTTTAAACTACATAAGTCTTACGTAAAAAGATATATATTTTTTATCGAAATTTGTAAACTGAACAAGCTTATTGATGGTTCTCAGGGTGGATGTAGGTGTTACAAGTTTGCTCTTTGCCATTCGTCTCAACTTCTGCATTGAATGTTGGCTAATTCGCTTAGGCAGAAAAATAGTTTTTTTTTCAGTAGAGTAACTTCTGCTCGTTCAATTAATTACCAATATTTATTGCAATCATCATTACCAATGGTACTTATAGGTATACACATTCGAGATGTAAATACGTACCTACACACACTATTAAATCAAACAATGTCATTGTCTTTGCATAATCCATTTATCAACCGTACCAGCTACTACACACTACCATACCAGCCCTATCAAATCTCCAATCATTTCCAAATTGAATTAAGCTTACGATATGGCTCGCTACCTCTGACGTTATAGGAAATGAACATGTGCTAGTCACCTTCTCTCAGTTTGGTTGACATCAAACTAGAAACAAAATTTATATTTGATATCCCAAGTCAGAGCAAAATTACGTTAAAAGGCACAAACCCATAAATTAGAAAAAGCTACAACAAGTTAAACATTGTATTCGTGTTGATAGTAAATTAATTTGTGCGTGTCGTTTGTTTTATTAGCGAACCCTTGGTAAAAAGACTGATTACCGCAGGGGTACAAGCACTAAAACTCATAATAAAAAAGAGTAGCTCCTCCACAATTGACTATAACTCTTGTAAGGATGCTACTGTGATGATATATGTTGTTGGTCGTGCGTCTGCAACTGTTCATACGCTGTGCACATGATTTTTGTTCTTCGTTATGCATCATCATCAGCATGTGTATAGCACGAGTAGAAATTATATTTTGCCTATTTAGCCATTAATGGAAATGACTATTACCATTTCCCATGCACATTTAATTTAATGTACTAACGTATGTACATAAATACGCTCAGAACTACAGTAGAAAAGAACGTTCCGACCGAGTGACTAAATGACAGAACAAAAACTCCAATTAAAGCATGTGTGTCTGCACAAGGCCTGCAGATTAAAAGTCATTAACTTCGTGTAACTTTTTACCATTTACCCAAAATCCAAGGCGTGTGTAATGTGGTTTTGGTTAATATCTACAGAAGTCTACACGAGTGATATGTGCCACTGACGTTATATTTATATCTTTTATGATACAAAGTTGCACAAGATTTATTGTTATCATTCCTAGTGCCTTTCTGTTTTACATCATATTTTCCATGAACATAATCTGAGATTGTGTATATGCATGAGAAATGGATGTAGAAATGGACCGGCGCGTGTAGCTTCGAAGAGCGTGTAACGTAGAAAGATGAAGACGCTTTATGTATTGCCTTCTTGTACTCTGCGAAAAATGAGTATAACTATATACAAACACGGGTCAGACAAATTGCCGTCACAAGCATATACTACTTCACTTTCATCATTATCCTCTTTACTCAGCGTAACATCCTGTGTTCGCTGTAATATGGAAGCTGGATGACTTACGACGTTAATTAATTGTCATTTTACCATTAAGCCTGTTCACTTTGACGGTTCAAAGTCGTCGCTCATTGTTTCGGCTGTGAAGTGAAGCGTCATAATTGTGGGAAGGAGAATCATCATCATCATCAACTTTTCATCATCTTCTCCACGTGTACGGATTAGAAGTTTGCCGAGCCACAACCTACAAACTGGCATAATTTTAGTTTCTTCTCCATCAAAATACAACTTCCTTGTACATGCAACGCTGTTATAATGATTATGCAAGAACAACTCTATTTTTGAATCAAGCTGAAAAAAATTAATCTATTAAATCTTTGGCATATATTTGTTTTGTTTTGCATTTTATGGGAATTTGTAATTTGTATTTTAAAACCTATACATATTCGCATATAGTCATGGCTCAATAAATTTTGTAATCGAAAGCCAGTAAAATATGGATCGACTTGGAGTAAGCATGTCAATATTTTTACGGAATGCATACAATCACAATCCACTAGCATACGAATAATACCTATTGGACTAGATGTAAGAAAGCAATATATGGCTTTGTCTTCCGTGTTGGCTTCACTCGACATCTACACCAGGATTTGATGCATTCGTTCTTGTGTGTTGTGAGCAAACATAAATTGCATATTGGCAGAGCGCGTATATCAGATAGATATTCGTGTGGTCAGTTGTTAGCTGAGCTAAGTTTGGGAGCCCAACGTTGTGTTGTTCCATTTTAGTGAGATTTATTGAACTTTAATTGACTCAAAGCGTAGCCAGAGTATATTTATAGCTTATATGAAAAATCAGAACTGATCAAATAGAAATATCGCCTACCGCAGGATCAACAAACACTTTTTGCCCACCAAACTTTTTGTTTTGTTCGGCTTTTTGAAGTAGGCAGAGGTAGATACAAAAAAATACGTACCTATTTACGAATTCACTCGCACACGCTGTTGTTGATCCGACTCCGACATGCAATATTCTTGGAAGAAGGCAGGAAAGCGATGATACTCCATGTGGGCCGGAAGGAACCAAGCAACATAGCACTTATCTGCCTTCACTTTCCCTCTGCTCGCCTTGTTTTCTCCTTTTGTTCCGCAGCATATTATGAAGCATACTTGTCTGTGCGGGAGTATGTTTACTTTTCAGGAGAAGAGTAAAAAAATACCGAGTCTCTAATGGATGCGGATATATCTTTTCATTTGAAGTATGGGGAACAAATTCGGTGAAAGTGGAGAGTAGTATTTTTCCCTTGATATCCAAGTGTGGTAGCCTCCTATAAATGATAGATGAGCATGTTACTACGTCGTTACCGGCTACTTTCCTTTGAAAGCTAGGGATATATGCTGCATGTTTTTATGTTTGTTCTAGTAGCTGAAATTGCGACGTAATTCAATACCACCCCCTCAGTTTAAGATTATATCTTCTAAGAAAAACAGTTCAGCTCTGGTGACCGCGACCATATCCATCCCTCTTTCGTTCCATACTTTAACAAGCTGACAAAAACAAGAAAAGGTGACACTAACGGGAGCAATATATTTCTCTCTCGATTTTCAAAGTGTCATGTTGGTCCCAATTTTTCCACACATACCTTTAGTTAGGTAGTTTAGTCGTAGTCTAGTCGTAATGAAAGGTAAACATCATGGGTGCTATTTAAAGCAGTTACATAATATTACTCAACTCCATCCATTCCTAATTTAATATGTCACAGCGTCCACTCAAAGGGGCGAAGAAAATGGGCACAAAGAAAAAACTGAATATGAATCAGTGTGTCCCTTGGGACTGGAAAAAAATTTCTAGCTCCATTTCCCGCGACTAGCATGTATGCAAATGCATTAATGTAACAGTCATAATAATAACGAATGTATGAGTTGAAAATGATGTAAAGAGACTTCTACGGCTTTCCTTTTTACGCAGTATACGCTCTATTTATTACTACAAGATTAAATTCTGACTTGTCATTATGTAACTTTCATCAGTCAGAATAAACCAAAAATGCCGAATGGTCTATGATCTACTAATGTAATTGAGATTTTCCTTTTTTCGTAAGTATCCTAGTAGTCGTGCCTTGCCTTGCCCGTGGGCGGAAGAAAATAGAAATTATTCCAGCATTCCTTCTTCCAGAACCATTCCCCCAAACAAACTTGCGAAGAATAAAGAAAACTCTCTTTCCGGAGTGATTGTTTATTTTGGAAAAAAGTACTCTCTCGGTTCTACGTCGTGCATTTGGTCAAGTTTCATTTACATTTATGATGAGAACATATTCATATATTGAACCTTATACTTTTCACGAAGGTTAGAATAATAATATGACGTGTTCCAAACTCGTGGTTAATTGAGGTGCCTTTCCCAAAACGAAATTAATTGATTCAAAGTAGAACTAAAAGCTAAAATGATTCGTAAATCAAGTGACACACTTGACGATTGAGCCATTATCATAAAGATCCCGCTTCCATATTCACACACACACACACAAAGTACCGGTTTGTTTAACACCAGCAAAAGATCTAAGTTAAGGATTTTGCTTGGGAGTGGCGTGAGTAAATATTGTTGTCAAACTTATAAATAGAAACGTAAGCCATTCTTCCATTGATAATATTTTCATTAGAAACTTACATACAGAAGTTCGCACACCTACGCTCATTTATACGCACAGTACACTTTCAGGTATTATGGCGCCACCAGAACTTACTATGCCTGTGGCTCATTAATCCTGTGATTATGCTTTCATGATTACATCACGATAACTCTTCATAACCAACCATACTGTTATAAATCAGCAAGGGATTAATGTTCAAGAGGTGATTAGATGTACTTGATAAATACAAGCATTTTACAAACAAAGTTGTTCAAGAGCATCATCTGAGAATAGTGATGAGAGCATGTACCTCACAACCTATAAATATTGACATTTCGTTAGGTCACTGAATTTGTTAAAAACAGCAGTTATTTCATCGTGACGAAAAGGAAAATGTATGCCTAAACACAATGACAACAGTTTCAAATGAGCCAAAGCAATGTTGGTTAAGCATGGGCTTCTCTATCATCGCTTGGAAATAAAGTTAGAGAGATGTGCAGTATTGATATTGACACACGTGAAGATCTCGTCCACACGTTCGTGTAAATCCCTTCCCTTGCTGCATGATGCAAACATTATTGCCAACATGAAATCCTATGGCGTGTGGCATATATTACATTTTGATGAACAACAACTTCTCTGTTTCCTCCTCGTGTACAATGCGATTGCGATATCCATATTGTAAATGCATTATATTATGACGGCGTAAGCAATTGGTGGAAGAAAGATGAGCTTTCAATTAAGCAATGATATATTTGGCACAACTGTCTCTTGTGATTGCTCATGTCACATTTTCTTTTTTTTATTACAGAAACCCTCCGTTGGCGAATGTTCAAAGGAAGGGGCACAGCCGCAACAACACCACCTTCAGAAAATTGATGACAGCGACGAGGGACAGGCGGCTACCGCTGCCACTCGGAAAAGGAATAAATTTGCAAGCGTGTAAGTTGTTGATTTTGAAAAGCTATTTTCTCGGGATATAACCACACTTCGCATCTACATAAAACGTGTATTACTTGGAAGATCATGCAACTTATATAAAACACCCTATATATCTGCTTGTTCCCCTTGCGTTCGGTTATTGGATGCCGCAAATATTGTAGGAGTTAGGTTAGGGAATTGCATCTGTTTCATGCTTACAACTTGCGACACATGCGGCTTACATTCTAGAGTGAGACGAAAAGGAAAGGCAAAATATAGTGTATTTCATAAATTTCACTTATGAGAATTATCAACGGGAATTTCATGTTCCAATTACTCTTCACACACTTCTTTTGAAGAGAATGTTTATTCAAGCGTGGTGTGAAAGCATCAATCCTCAAATCTGGTGCATCCTATTGAAACTCGCTCTAGTGCGGTACGCTCCCGTAGGTGTTGAGTGGATATTTGGTAAACTTTGAGTACAATTCGTCAGAGGAAACAACAATGCGCATAGAAAAAGAGGTCGTAAGTTCACGAATATCTTGCAAGCGCTGAAGTTGCGAAGGATTATATCTTTATGCTATTATGAAAGGCTTTGTAAAGTTGAGGTAAAATAGAATTTCCATTTCCGTGGCCACTTTTTTTTATTAAAATATGTAGCAGAGCAGTAGCTGGAAATGGGAGATAACTTGGTAGAGTGTGTAGTAAACAGAAGAACGTTTCTGAACCGAATAGAATAAGATCGCTTTTTGCCATGAAACCGTTTGTTGTATATCCCACGTGAAGATGATGCAAGTAACGACGTATGCATGTCCTCGTGACGCGGTGACTGTGACACAATTATTGTAATGGTGTTTTGGAAGAAGTTGTCTCGCCATTGTATATTGAAACACGATAAGCTCTGTGTGTGTATGGCTGGCGATGATGACAATCTTCTTGACTGAACCACATCCTGAATTCATCTTACCGAACCTGAGACTTACTGAAGTTCATCATCATCATCGTGTTCCACTTTCTCCTCTGCTCCTTCACCAGCAATAAATGTATGAGACTTTTTTGTGTGTGTTTACTCTCACACTATCACTCTATTCAGACTGTTGGGATGAATTTATGTATGTATATTATCCTAACCCAAAAGTAATGGATTATAAACAGTGAGGAAAAAAGTAGGTCGGAGGAACCAATATATTATATTTTTATGTATTTACATACATTCTCGCTGTATTCAAAGGAATGGAACATGGCATCAAGCATCCCTGCTACCACAATAATAGCGAGTAAAAGTGGGAAAAAAGGACGGAGGAGATTCATAAAAAAGAATGCGACGCGAAGAAGCTTTATGATGATAGATTGATTATTGAATGGAAAGCAGGTCATGTGAGGAAAACTGAAAGTTTCTAGCCAGAGATTATATTATCGTTTTTTCCCAGACTAAAATTTGCTGAAAGACTTACAGCCCCACACAAAGTGTAAACATTATGCCTCCTCCTCGTTAAAAAAGCTCATCCTGGAAAACAATAATATAGCTGCATGCACTTGTCCAAACGCAATATGTTTTTTTCTACGAAGTAAGTTGTAATCCATCTCACCCAACGGAGTGAACTAAAATCGCGTAAGCTTTCCTCTCCATTCATATGCCTTTTAGCAGTCACGCTTCGTCACCTACTTTTTCCAAGGGCTTCGCTCATCCTCTCCCTGTTCCGGTTCACTTTTCCACTCATATTTCATTACGAACCATTTACTCGTTTTTTCTCTCTTCTAACCGATAACAGCTCTATGAATATATCGACCTCCATAAAACATAGTTGAAATAGGTCAACAAGGAATGACTGGAAAATCATCTTTCTGGTTTCATCTGGAGACGTGTGCACAATTCATATACTCATACTCCACTCCACGCAGCATCTCTTTCGCTTCATTTTGTCTAAAGCAGAGAAAACCCAGAGAGAGATACTTAGGATGGGTGTACACTCTGGACTGACCTAAAGTAAGCCAAGGGTGCTTTATAATCGTGTCGAGTGAGCGGGATGCACGCATTGTACTCTCAACACTATAATAGAATTATGTGTACATTGTATTATTGCATCCATGTGTGTGTGTGCTACTCAATTTTTTCCAATGTTCCTTTAACCTCAATTCCAGATTTTGTACACAAAAACTCAGGGTAAAAGTGTTGGTTAAGCTGGTGTGTTAAGCTTTGAAAAAAAATCAGCAAAACTAGGATTTTATATGTGTCATAAAGGGTGCTTTTCAGATATATATGCGTTGTCGCGAACTCATGGTTCAACTCTTTGTTTGAATACAGAACCAAAATGGCATACCGTAATTTGTCTGACAACAAACAGACTTTTCACATCGCAACATGCGATTGTCAATATTTTCACCAGTCTCGTGCAAATAAGAGACGGCTAGGATGTGACGTAGTAGTCCACTTTCCCCTAGGTTAGGCACTCCGCTCACTCACAACTCCAACTTTCCTCCTCAATTACATATACAATACTGACATATGTTATTGCGTACGTCCACCAACTTGTTTTCATCTTCCAATCTACTATATTTCATTCATGTTGCGCATCACAAATAACTCAAATAACTTCTCTTGAACTGGGATGGCTCTCGCCACTCTCCACAATCATTTCTACAGATGGACTATATTTAGCTTATGTCTGGACCGTATGGAAGAGAAAAAAAGAGTAATGTTTTCATGTCAGTTTGAAAGAAGGAAGTGTACCGAAACGTAGTTATCGGGGAGTCAGATGAAATACAAAATATGTAGCGTGAGAGAAAGAGATGTCATATCATCAAGTCATGAGGAAGGTGTGGCTGTGGCGTGGGAGATGAATTGACGAATAACATTTCATTTTCTCCACTTTTCCATATGTTGCTGTCAATTTGGAGGTGGATGAGAGCTGTTAACTACGAAATGTTTATTTTATTCTAAAAGGACCGTATGAATATGTATTCATACTCGTCTAAATTATGGACTCTCATTATTTATCCCGAAGAACACAATTACAATAACTACGCGTTTTGCCAGTTAATGAGCTTCTAGAATACTAGCAGTATAGATAACAGGGGTATCTAATTTCCTCTCTCGGGTAAATAATAACCCACCTTGACACCTACAGTTCCACCAATCATGAGATTGCATAAGGTCCACACACAAACACACATTCCTCGATGAGGTGTCCAACTGGCCGTGGCCAGGTGCAATATTTGTCGAGTTGACTGACTGTAAACAAGTTATATAGTAAAATTGTGTACTTTGCATGAGAATGACTGGAGAACAAACGGCGCAGTTTTTTTTCCAACAATTATCATGTTTCATATACGCAGTTAATCAATCACTCCTGTTCATCTCGCTGCTGGTCCTGGTCCTGGTATCACCTCAACATCATCGACATTAGAATTATCTTATGTGGTGACGACGTAATGTCTGGGAGCTCCATCGTTATCGTTGCATTTACCTTAGGATATATGTAACCTAAACCCCAAAATATTGGACGAGGGAGTGTGGCAGTGATAAGTAGGCATTGCGACGAATTTGGGCACGGCAAGAAAAGCAACAGGCTTCGGTCGGAAACAAGAAGTGTACCATCATACAACCACACAACTTTCTGTGGATCATACGTACGGTCCCATATTATAGTAGATAGGGACATGAGCCGTACCTTGTCCCTTACCATATTTGAAGAATGAAACGTATATTTCAAGTTTTCATGATGACTTTATGGCTTTTCTCATGCGACATCTCTGCTGAATAATAATCTCCCAATGGTGGAAATTATACATCTGCTGCAATAAACAAAAGTTGATACTTGACGTGTTGCATGTTTTAGTAAATGAATTATGGACAAAAATGTGTAATGTCGTTTGTTTACTGGTGGGATATGTGGGTATGGCTTGTAGAATTTTCTCGCATTTGCAAAAAATGGTAGTTCATGATGTAGTTGCAATGCCGGTGGAGTGGAGAGAAATCTTTTATCAAGAAAGTAATGGGCTTGAGTCAGGTGTACATTTTGGCAAAGAAGACGATGTACACACTTCAAGTTAGTTGTGAATTGAATCAGAGGAGATGATACTAAACAGATTTTTCAGTGAGATCGAGATGAGATACCTCACAGAAGTCACATACCAGAGCAGTATAATAGAATACATGTGTGAATGTGTTAGGGTAGGAGGGGAAAAAGCCTGCTTATCTGTATTGAAAAAGACCTTGTGTGTGCTTGTGCTAGAATGATCAACTCCGTGATAGAGCGCGACACAAAGCTTAAGTAAAATCAGCAAGGCAGACTGCTGGGAGGCAAGATGACATTTACTAATCCGTAAAAATAAGATGACATCATGAAACATAGAGATACTATATATTTCTCCTAGTTTTTATTTCTTGCCAGCTCGCTCATTATTTCGAAGAGACCGACCTATCTTAAAGTTTTAGTTTTTTAGATGCTGGCTTTGGCTTATCAAATATATTTTTTATGTGCAGAGGCAGAATGTCTAGTTGGAGGAATCATATGCACATGAAAGGCACATGGTACATGGGTTTATGGAACTGTTTAGATATGAGGAGGCGGACAGGGCCACTTAATTTATTTCTAATTACAATACCGAAAGAAGCAGTGGTAAAGTAAGAAAGATGAGCATTGTATTATATATCGTAAGTTCTCACTGAAACTCATGAACAGAAAAAAAAATCTCTGCTGCTGTAAAAGTAATCATGCCTCGAAGCCGTGAGCTCTCTCCTCAAGTACTTTCCATCAGCTAACCACAACGTGAATCCCAACTAATCATCGCCATGAATGCTTATCTTAAAGAGGATTCCACCTTTGAGATCTATCATTGGTCAGCAGGTGAATGAAAGAGTATAAACATTGTTTTGCTGCTGAGATTCATTGATAATTATGATAATATGATAAAAAAGATAATAAATTAGGGTGCTGTAAATTTTTGTCCACCTGGACGGACTCTTACCTTTAGCTTATTCAACCTTGGCAGGCTAATTTACTCTTATTATTTGCTCAGGAGTAGCTGAAGTATTATTCTCATTAACTTGGCAAATAAACCCCACCATAATTTTATTACATTTATATTGAACTTCGATCAGAACATAAACAGCTTTTCAATTGGATTTCCTTGTCGCTGCTCTGCTAATTTGATGATAAAAAAGGAAAATGCCAACATGAGAAACGTGTTACTTTTTCGAGTGTTTTTGCAAATAAGGGCATTTCTTGGGGTGAAATGGGGGAGTCGAGAGTCGACTTCGCTCTGAAATAGTGTCCCTGGACAATAAATCCTTTTACAGTAATGGTCTCTGGACTCTTCAAGTGTCTCATGGGTTTCATGGATGGTTGGAGAATCTTTCTGCAAAGAGCATATTATATATACTTTACCAGGATTGTGTTAATTTTGTATTGGATTCTGTTGTGTGTGAGAGAAAACAAAGTCGAATCAGTGCAGTCAATGCAGTGATAGTCCACAACCGAACCGATAGAATAAAGCCATCGGCAATGATTGAATCGGAGTGGAGAGAAAGAGCAAAGGGTAAAAAGGAAAGGAAAGGAAGGAGCATTTGGGAAGTGTCAGCCGCAGCAGTCAAGCCGTTAGAGAAGAGATGTAAAGAGATTTTCTCTTCTCACATATGCATTTTTTTGCATATGACCGCGTATGCCCGTATGCCCACTACTACAAATGCGAAATCCCATGATACTTATAAAATGTTTAGTCTTGTCTGCAACTCTGATGTATAAATAGCGTCTTCGCGAAAGCACACATGACTCTAATGGATGTGCGAAACACTAGAAACACTGGTATAGCCTATAATAATGCACTATATACGATATGCTTTCTACTACTTTCCTATTCTCATCGGCCATTTACATTTTATTGGTTTTTTCCTTCACGTTGTTGTTCCAAAGACATCTTTTGCATACATTTGCGCCCAACTTGGCGAAACCAATATAGACAAAAGGAGAAACAAAAATACACACAAAACATTATGTATAACTTATAAATACTATGCTATACTTTGTACCATTTGTTGTTCCCGACAATATATACTTTATTTATCTGAGGTGATGCTACCGCTTCCTCTTATTTCCAACTTCTCCTCCGCTGCGGCGTTAGCCAAATAGCCAAGCAAGCGGAAGGAAGCTAAAGGTTAGGTGGAGAAATGTTGTGTGAAGAAATCCAAGGCTACTCCCTTTATCACATGAAGTGTACATTTATTACGTGTACAATACAACTTTTACACACACACTCGCACATTACGTAGTTGTTAGCACGTCTGGCATGGTGAAAATTACGAAAATTGCACACTCTCCACGTATGTCGTCTGTCACTAACGGTATGCTCGAGACCAAAGACCAAGAATATTTTCTGGCAAGAGCCATATGCTACCTTGCTGAAAGTGCTCATGTGACCTTCGGAAAAAATAAAAAGTAAATTCTATTACGATGAGTTTGACGCTAGCAAAAAGGGAAGCATAATGTAAGACTCAAATGTCGACAATAATGCAAAAAAAAACAAGAAGCAACAACCTGAAAGCAATTTTCTCTCCCTTTTTTCTCACGTAATAATGTCAACAACGGAGCTCCACACAGAGGACTTGATTATTGCATTATGTACCACTTATGGAGATTATATTTTCCCTAACTTTCCTTTAAGGAAAAGGTTGTTTTTCGAGTGAGAAAAAAAATATTGCAACTCCGCACAAACATATAATCTATCTATTCCGTCACACAAGTTCAATTTTTAAGAGCATTTTAGGTAAGTAATACATTAGTGGCCATTTTGTGCGAAAAAAGTAGTAACACCAACTCAGTTTTGTGTACAGCGTAGTTAGGCACGTTGACGCAGAGCCATTATTGGTGTGCCCGAAGTGAAAACACTCTAGAAAGAAAAAGCTTTTAATACAAATTCGGGTGGTACATAAAACTGTACATTTTCATTATGCCTTTTCATCCAATATATATTTTCTCCACCTCCACTTCCACTCTCCATTATATTGAGTATAGTAAATATTATTAATATTGATTATAATCTTGAGTTTTGTCTGACATGTTGAAATATATTTGTTTTCTTCCTCGGACACAAGCGCATATAAACTTGGTCTATAGGTAGTTGGCACGTGAGAAAACATTGTGAGCTCTTAAACTTGATGATAATCAAAAAGATGATGGTTATATGTCGCATTTCTGGTGACAAAACAGCCTACCAAGATCAACCAGCTGTATCTAATTCTCTTTGACATGTCTTATCAATGATTGAACTACAAAAATATAACGTATGAGTATATACTTTTCTGTTCGTCGTGGTCGTAAAAAAATAAGATATTTCCTCTTAAATATTTATATCATACATCATGGGAATCTAGGTTTATAGCGTTTTGGAATTGGATGTCGGCGAAAAATTTTTCCTCGTGTGATCTATCAATCTATCACATAAATTATATCTGTAAATTTCCTATAACACGCTGCGGGTATTAACGGAATTGGAGCGTGGGCCAGCGGCATCATTTCGGAGGAAAACAAAAGTGTCCAAGTGTGATTATGGGAGCTCTTACAAAATAGAGAAAACATCACTATTTTTTGACAAAACTACGCCGCAACTTGAGTGGGTCAGATAGATCTGAAATAGAATGCTTGTTCTGTTATTGTGTAGTGCAGAGTCCACTCCATAGAAGAGTATGACGTATAATGTGGCTATTTCTGTCGATACAATTGGATTAACTATTCAAAGTTAAATTTAAATTTCATACAAAGCATTAAATATAAAAGGCTTGTATTCCAATTCAATAAGTCTGGTACAACTTTTATGAATATGTCAGCAATAGGTGTTGGCGATGACGTTTGCGTTACGATCAGAAATGAGGTCTTTCTAATTTTGCACTTCCGTGAATCGAATTCTCAAAGAGATAAACCTTTCAAACCGTTTTAATGTGCCCATGTGTTAAGCCGCATGGATTAGAGCAGCAGGCTCGGCAAGCCGAGGAAAAGAGGAGCCATACTTTATCTTTTCTTGATAAACAAGAAAGCAATTCCTCCAGATAAATACGCAGAAGTCAAAAGATTCCCAAGTAATCTCTCCACAGGTAATATGAGTTTCTTTGGCACACATATCCCACCACCAGACTTTTTTGTAACAAGATCCTCGTAAACAGATTCTCCACACACGCATATTGTATATATCGGATGTACGCGAAAGTTCTCACCTAATTTAACCCTTTCACTTGAAGGAACTACTTAGTTCCAAGAAAATGACGAGAAGCGGAAGGATATATTGCTTTTCTGTTCGCCTCCTGCAAAAGTTATTTCCTTTCGTACTCCGTTTCAGCATTATGGAAATTGCAAAAAGAGTTGGTATGTGCAAATCTAGTAACTTCGACAATGGCTCGTTGGCACAAATGGTTGATTGACAATTGCATTTTGCTTCACATGAATTTGTACCAACGACGAAGAAATTCATAGAGAAAAAGTACAATTGGAAATGGTACTATCTCTGCCTGTCTGAAATACGCCTGGAGTTCTTTTGTGTAATTGCAATTTCTTGGAAATGGCCTGACTCTGTTGGTAGCTTTTACCGTTTCCGATCTACAACTGCTAAGCCCAGCCAAGTCAAACATTGAGAGCCATAAGACACGAAAAGATTACGTATTCGCTTAGCAGATCAAAAAAGATGTGTGTATAAGAAATGCGAGAAAATAAATAGAGAAAAAATGAATATCTGAATTCATTATGTATGTATGCTTTGTAACAAATTTACAACCGAACGACGTCTCCAGTTCCTTGAAACGGCCGAAGAGATCATTTCTACATTATCGGCTTCTGCCTCATGAAATTCACAGAAAAGGGCAAGACGAAATTTTACAGCTCAGGCCAACTTTAATGACAAAGCTCAGTGAGCGCTTGAGCGATGCATACGAAGCGTCTCATTTATCCTTAATTATCAGAAAATGACCAGTGATTAGCATATTACTTTCCTCACGGCAGGTCTTACGTGAACTGGTAGATGTTCACCTTAATTACACAACATGTAACCTTCTAGAGTCCCCAAAATCCGAAGAGGTAGAGATTAGCGAAGGTTTTGTCCAGATCGCTCTGCGCATTCTTATTGGCACGGGTGAACATTGCTTTGGCTCACTTTCAAAAATCATACTTTCATTTCAAGTCAGTAGTCCTCTCCTCTCTACACGCCAATACATGATTACCTCTTTGGTAAGCACAAGGAGTCAGCATCACCATCCAGTTTTATCGATATGGACAAAATATTATGTAGTCAAATGCTAGTTTTTTAGCACCAAAAAATTCTCAACTTGTAGCCGTAGGTGTCTGTATAAAATTGGTAATAGTAGAAGGATATGGAGCTCTCACGTTTGAAAGCTAAAGCGTCTCTCGTATTCACTGCAAAGCGAGAGAGAGAGAAGTAAAGCGAAGCTCTGCTGCTGAGTTTTTGCTAGGTTCTATCGTGGCATAATGATACTCGCACTCGTTTGCTGCTCTGAGCAGAGAGCCCAAGCTTTGCAAAGAGTTAGGTATAAAGCAGGTCGGATATAAAACCAACGAGCATCTTTCTTCGTCCTTCATTCAGCTCCAACACGTTGAGCGGTGAAGAACTTAGCTAACACTTTTTTTGCTATACTCACAAAAGGCAAACGATAACAGAAAAAATAGCATCTTCAAGCTTGTCTTATTCAAAAAAGGCAAACATCACAAGAGAAAATAAAGTATCATAAGAAAAATTATATTTCAACTCCTTCGAGTATTTGTCTTCAATACATCATCATCTTGCCCCAAAGGTGTGACATCCAGTTTTTACTGAAAGGAAACAGTTTCAACCTGAAGTGAACAATATCGAGTAAAAATCGAGTGAACTACAAAGTGACAACACAGGCCAAATATTTTTCACAATTGAAAAAAAAGTCGGAGAAGCCTGTTGCACACATTTATTCCAATTTTTCGTGGTGGACATAGTGTATTATTTTGCGTGGTTGTTGGTGACATTCTCTTGCGATCCAAGCAAAAGTTGCAAAGCACACATCGTGTCGTATATCGTCTCAGAGGAACAATTCACATATTAGGCATTTGAAGAAAAAGTTGCCCAAAGGGTGTGCGACTCACCAAAAAAATCTTACGTGTTTCGTCTTCATTCAAGTTGTTGTGAATGACGTGGGCACATGCACAACTCAACCGCTTCAAGCAATCCTACGAAAAATTGTTGATTATCATTAACTTTTAACCATAAATGACGTGAGCTCACTGCAGCAGAAGAGAGCAAAAGATACGGTGCTGTTGAGAGTGTGTATTACTACAAACAATATTCCTCTTGTTTCTACCAAAGCGAACAGAGCGTAAAAGGTTTTGCAGTCTGAAACACATTATCGCGCTCGTGAGGTGTGTGCGTCTATATCATATCTTGTGTGAGCGAGATCATATCCAAAAAGCGGCACCTTATTACACATGAAACTTTTTGTGCAGCAAAAAAACTGTTGTCTACGTCAACAAGCCAAGAGAGAGAGAGAGAGAAGATCTGATTATGAAGCAGTGAGAGTTTAGTTTAAATACTACCTTCGCCGATTTCGTTACAACGAACAGTTTTGTCGAAATAAAACACTGATCCAAATACATTTTTTCACGGTTGAATTGGTGGAAAAAAATCAGAGCGTTTTTTGGCAGACAGCAACATAAATCTAAACTATATGAACAGTTGTGCTTGCAAAGTGAAAGAAGGGAGTAGTTGTGGATCATCATCGTGGGAGAGTAGAATACTTCACAGACGTCATAACACACTTATCAGATTTTTCAAAATGATTCCAACGTTAACCGAGGAGAAAACAGGGGTTACGCTTATTGTACCAAAGGAGCCCAAATCACCATTCAAACACTTATTCAAAAGGTGGGTAAGCTGTGATGAATCAATCAGCTCAATTTTTTTAAAAAAAACTTGTGCATCTCTTTTTACTCCACCCAATCTTGTTTCCCCTTTAAAGATAAGCTCATCATCCAAATGTAATTTCTTTGTAAGGCAATCATTTCCGCCTTTGATCATACATATACTTACTCACTCAAGAGAGAGAGAGGAAGCACACTTCCCTCTCGTGATAATTAACTGTACATGTATTACGCATGCAGACTCTATTACGTGCCTAGTTAAACAAGCTTATCATATTTTGATGTGGTTCTCATCTCTGTTATCATCATTTGATAAGGAAAGAATTCCTGTCATGCAGCAGCAATTTTTCCATTGTTGACGCGTGCATGTATGTATGTAGGCGGTGAAGAATGTAAATGGATTTTTGATATGAAATCTCGTTTGCATTACAAATCAAATTGGACAGTTTTCTGTAGTCGCACAATTGCCTCACACACACACAGGTCGAGTCTGTTGCACCTCACTCAACCCGATGGCAATAATAATCAACGTAATAATTAAGTTAATAAATGAGTGCGATATCGAGAATGCAAAGTGTGCAATATGTATGCGTGTCATGAAGTGGAATGTTATTTTCTTGACATGAGATTTCCATCAAGTTGGAGATGAGTGTCACCTTTTGAGCAAATTTCGATTCCGTCATGTACTCTCACGCGGTTGGCAACATAAGCTATCATTAAAACCTCGTCAAACCAATAAGATATGCATATACTATGCTAACCTGTCTTGATCTCGTTAAACTAGAAATTACATTAAGCCTGACAAGTTCTCTGCACTGTATGGCCTAGTAAAAAAAAGGTGTTGAAAATTGGCAAAAATGGCAAAAAGGAAGTGAAGCAAGGGTAAGGAAATGAGATTTTCATCAAGAACTGCACTCCACTGAAACAAACACAGTCGAGTTTATTATCACAGTCAGTCATATACTCTAGCTAGTCAGTAAATATATACAAATGTAGTATATGATATTATGGAGGGTGATGGGTGAGAGAGAAAAGATAGATGAGAGGATTATCCAAAGGAACAACTTGATGTCAAGACCATACCTTGGGACGTCAGTTGCAATACACATAATCAAGAGGATTATTTCCTAACTCTTATCCAGTTCACATGTACATTTGCGTTCGTCCATAGATAGCTCATCAGTTCACATAAGCTCGAACGTAAATAAGAGTTTTGTCTACGTAGGCTGTGGATATCAGTCATTCGTTCCAAACTCCAAGTTCATGATTAGCTATAGACATATATATCTCTCTGCGCGTATTGCACACTCCCAACCAGCGTCATCCATGATATAAAAAATGTATGTGAGTGTGGCTGTGGCAGGAACTTCATTCATATAGACTTGAACTGTTCGCATGTTGTGCGGTACTATGAGTAGATTCAATTTCTTCAATATGATCTTTAAAAAATGAAGATGGAAAAGGGCTTACGGCATGAAATCAGATGAGATGATGAGAAGTCCTACCCCAGACATGACAAGGCCAACGCCGACGGTTCTAGTAGAGCTTCATATATGCAATCATGAATGTAGCCAGGCATAAAAAACCTTAGCACATGAAAGCATCCAGTATATTACTGTACTAAATGAACATGAAAATTATAAGAGACCGGAGTGGCGTGTGTGTTTCTGATGGAACTTGAGAAGAAAGTTTGTAATAGATTACCGCACAAAGAAATTCATTTTGAAATCATTCCCATTATTCATGGGAAGAAGAGAAGAGAAAAGGGTAAAGGGAAAACTTAATGTACTTCCACAAAAGATCTCAACGGTGAGATCTCACACACATGCCATATCCTTTTACACAGACATAAAATTATTACACATCTTCCACTTGGAACAAGAGCATTTTTTCTAGAATTGCATGCAAGTTCCGTACGAGATGGACAATACGGTGAAGGATATAAAAATGATGAGCATGCAAGTCTCTCCTCATCTCCTCTGATGAAATTTGATGGAGAAAATATTGGTCCGCGAGTCCGCTGGAAGAGACGAAGAAAGTGTGTCAATGCCACACATGCTCGATATCACGAAGACAAAACCCTTTTCCCATTTTAATAATCATAATGGGTGTAATATTGGAAAAAATAGTAGAAAAGAGCGATTGCGAGCACTACTTCGGTATTTGGAGAAAAGTCTATAAAGATGATGCTGAGAGTAAATATAGATTTTCATTCATACATGATCCTTCATTATGTGGTGGATATCCCAATTCGCCAGCAAATTAAGCGGAATTCTTTTTTATGATTATTGTGAAAACATGATGACTGAAGAAGGACATTTTTTTCTTATGTTTTACAGGGGAACTGACATGAAATTCAGACTTGGATTCCTCAAAAGAAGACACACTGAGGGAACGATACAGTCTACCTCAGTTAGACCACCACCGGAAGAAGCTCAGAAATGGGCAAACTCCTTTAATGATCTCATGGCCTCGAAATGTAAGTTGAATAGAATATTACTAGCTCAATATTTCATGAAAAACGCTTATTGCCTTTGCTATTTGCTTTACAAACGCTTTTATTTCCACACAAGAAAACTAGTGGTACTGTCTGCTAAAACATTGTTTGTTTGTTGTGTAAAATTACGTTTGCTTGTTTAGCATGTCTTGTTGTGCATACAAAACCGTATATTAATCTTACAAATCCATGCACACACGTTCGCATACAAAAGCTGTTAGAAAAGTTCTTCCTTGCACCTTGCATCATCATCGCCACCACACATCACATGTCTTGCAATTCGCTACGCGAGCCGTATGCGAAGAGGACTCTAGACAGAGAGCAAGTTTTCTGCTGATCTATGATCAAATCTTTATGACCTTTATCTTAAGATGGGATCTTCCCTTTGCCTTCTTCGTTAAGCACACAACAATGGAGATAATCAGTAACATCAACATCATCAAACTGGCTTACATTTTTGTCTCTCGTATTATTGGCTTTGGAACAGTTTACCAGTTAGCTTTTGCACCTTTTGTGCGAGAATGAAAAAAAAATATTATTTTTAACGCAAACCACATAAAGTTTATTATTAGTTTTAGGCATGGCTTGTTGTTTATGTGCCCCTTTTCCTCCTCCTTTTGTCAACGATGTGGTACTGTTTGCATATTATATATTTTTGTTCATAGTTTCTTTTTTGCCAACTTACATTAAATATTTCGTTGATAAAACGGTTTGACAGCTTTATTAATACTAATATGCTCATTGACCTACACGCAAAGCTTATTAGCTGCTCGTTATTAATGAGCAGAACAACTTGAAAAAATGACTGCGTTGCCAAAAGGGAAGTTTTTTGTGTGTGCAGCAGCTTCATATGCGCTTTGATGAATGTGACAAGTTTCGTATGTGCGAGTGCAAAAGTAGTAAAAATGATGATCAAATTAATTGACTATTTCCTTTTCTTCTTCCTATGTTCAGATGGCCAAGCCCTTTTCAAAGCGTTCCTCCAACGGGAGTTTAGTGAAGAGAATATCGAGTTCTGGCTGGCGATTGAGGACTTTCGTAAATGTCGACAGAACAAGTTGAACACGAAAGCGCAAAGGATTTACAATGATTTCATCGTTCCTCAAGCCCCCAAAGAGGTAAGAATACGTAACCCTAAACTAACGATATATGTCTGTTCCATCATAATAATGTGAGGAATACACACTCCAAATGAATAAGTGCCATGCGAAACTAAAAGCCCATCATAAAAAGAAACTTTTTTTTGTCTTGATTGAAATTGGCAAGCAGAACCTCGTTTCAACCTTAACTTTATTTTAGCAAATTGCACAAGTGCAATAATATTCTCACTGCTTGTGCATATGACCCTGTCTATCAATTCACATGCAGAGCTTCATTTTGTTGCTCCGCACTCCGCATCCTCCCAGTTAGAAAAAAAGTCCTATTTCAGTCATTCACTCATTAGTTTATTATGGCACTTGTTCAAGGCACATCATCACACACATATTCGAAATCTTTTTTTTTTTGAGAAAGGTCAGATTTTTATGGAGATCCTTTCATTTCTTTACTCTATTCACAGATCAACCTTGACTCGCTAACGAAAGATAGTCTAGTATCGAAGATGGCTCAACCAACGCATACGACATTTGATCAGGCTCAGAAGAGAATACAAGGGCTTTTGGAGGCTGATGCTTATTCCCGATTTCTCAAGTCTGAACTGTATTTGGAACTGTTACATCCTGAAAGATTTCAGCAGCCATCGCCATGAGAAATCGACGTACGCTGAGCTACAAAAAAGCTACTTACTCTTATATTCTACACTACAAGTAACGTTCGAAGTTAAGAAGAAGAAACAATCGTGAGTCTACGGGTATGAGAAAATGCACAGCGCCACCAACATCATCAGCAACAAAGGCAGAAAACAGGAATCGTCTTGTGGACACTGCCACTCTTATTTATTTATTTTTCCGTTTCGATTGTTGCCGACGAGTATGCTTCCTGGGATGGGATAATAGAAATTGCCAAGTTCCTTTTCACCTATTCATTCAAAAACCTCCGGGATACGTGGATACGTTACGGGATAGAAGTAGAGTAGAAAAAAAGATGTGAAGCAGAACCAGAAGAAAACAGTCTCAGAACATTTTTTCTCTCCCTGATCATTATCTAGTCGTTTTGTCTATGTGTAAATACAGTTGTACTATTTACTATCATCATCATCATTACAGATAGCCACGCAGTAAAACAAGGAAGGGTACACGAATTTCAATTTATGCGTGATTGTGTGACGGACTCCACACAACACATCATTGCACTTTCTAGGTAGCTGTGTAGAACTCGCTACATCGAGATTATATACCTCTATAATCATTTTCCGTGTTGCAAAAAAAGTATATATGCCCTTAATGGATTTTAAGCGAAAAGAAAAAATTATATAAAACTCCGCCGTGATATCTGAGTTTTTTTCAGACGAGTTGTTTTCTCTCGCAGGTAGCTATTATACGGACGCTTCACATGTCATATTTCAAAATCTCATCTCACCCATAAGAGAAATATTATTATTGCTATTAATGTAGATGAAGAGCAACCAACCGGTATATATTTTCCAAGTGCATTTTTTTATGTTTCTCCTCATCCTCTATACCAAATGAAACACACGAAAAAATAACCAAGACAGGAAAAGTGGTTTTCCTTTTTCTACAAAGTATATATATGTATTGCAGGAAACTGACAAGTTTTATAAAAATGCAAATATTGAATAATGTAGTGTGGTAGAAAGATAAATAGTTTTTAGTCTGTAGAGAAGAGTGTTGTATCCAGTCATATATACGTCAACCTTTTTTCGAGTGAATGCTAGACAAGAAGAAAAATATTTATTGTGTACAATGGAATGAATGCTTGAGTGGTGGAATGATTAGTATCTATAAAAAACTTGAGGTGTGTGTGAGGGGGAAGTGAAGTGAGAGAGTTTATAGCTTGAGAGGTGGTCTAAAGTTAAGGGAAAAAAATGAGTGCAAAAACCGTGTTATACAGACTTACGTAATTATAATATTCGCAAAAATCCTTCTTGATGATTATGAATCATAATCAATTGAATGAATATGATCATAGTCATTTTCAGTGTAGTATGATTCTTCATGCGATTTTAAAGATTGTACTAAAAAAAACTACATACGTCATATATGTAAAATGTGTAATATGTACACTGTAGAAATTACTTGTTAAATGGTACGTGTTACGTGAGAGAAAAAAATGTTACATTCCTCATTGTTGTATGACAACTGCCCTCATCATCACTTACTTACACACACCCAAACCAAAACAGAGAAGAGATAAAAAATTATACCAAAGATTTATATACAGTTTTAAAGGAAAAATTTACTCTAGAAAAAAAGTATCTTAAATATATATAAACACATATAGTAGCATTAATTTTTTTTACTGTAATATGTACGTACACACCAGTACCACTCATGAGATTTTTTTGTTGCCTGTAAATTCACTTTATCGTTGATTACACGCATTAAAAATGGAATTTATAACTATAACATAATGCATCTTCCGAGTACTTTTGTTCGAAAACTTTTTTTCTGCTCAATAACTTTTTTTTGAAATTCAATTTCAAATGCATATATTTTTATGGCTTTTGAAGTCTTAAAAAACCATAAAACCCTCATTCATAAAATCTCAGCTTTCTTCTTCTAGCCCCTATTATTCCATTTGACGTCAGCTCATTTTAACCGTTTTACTTGCGCACATTTAAATTTTTTGGTGGAGATTTCTGCATTCTGCATTTCCGCATGAAGCATAAATTATGAAAAATTCAAGAGAGAGGAGAGGAGAGAGAGAGAGAGAACCTTTAGATGAGCCAGCCATCCGTGACCATTCCTAAAGTATTTCAACATACAACCTCAAACTAAAAAAATATATATTTACTTACGTATGCGATATGAATGACGTAACAAGAGTTAAGGTATATGTTTTTTCTAGTGTGTGATACATTGTTCATTGTTGCTATTATTGTGTATACTACAGATTGTAACAAAAAAAACTGACCCACAATTATATTATTTTTGTGATGGAAAATTGTACTGTATATTAAACAAGAAAAAGTATCAACCTTTTCCAAAGAAGTAATGCGTACTTTTACTTGTCCAATTGTTTTCATCTGAACTCATTTGCATTAAATATTGCTCTTTCGGTCGAATCTATTACTCAAAAAATATATTCATCCCGAGACGGAGACTAGAAAATTGTGACAGAAGGAGGAGGGGATGATTACTACACGCTTGTCATAATTCATGGGTAGTCGTTTTCGCGAAACTAGTCGTAATTATCGGTGGCTACATTTACGTCATCAATGACTTTTGCTGAGGAGACTGGACTGATGGTGAGATGTGCTCATGGTCTCTCGTCGTAGTAGTCATCTAATCTCTTTAATGGGAACATTGCGTTTTCCACTTTTCAGCGATTCACCGCATCCTCCCTGCCATTTATCTGCTTTGCAAAAAAATGATGCATCACATCACGCCAGTGCAGATTTACCTTATATGTGCATAGCTGTTGCACAATGCACACAAAACATAACCCTGTTCCAAATTTACACCGAACGAAGTTCGTACGACATGCACATTATGCGGTTCGATTTGTGGAATTGCCATATCCGCTTTCTCGTTCTAATTGTGAATCATAAACAGACTAAACACCTCTGGACCTGGACTCCTATGATACATCAAGCAAACATTCATCATTTGTCATCGCCTGTAACATGCATACGTTCTGATTGCTAAAATTCAAGAAAATTCAAACATATTTTTCTTCGTGTCATTTTTTCTTCCTTTATTAGGATGAAATAGAGAAAGATGAAGTCATCTCGTTTCTGTTTCATATGCCTCATAAAATTTTGTCCTTAATAATTTTTACATTGAGTATGTGCATGCACCGAACCTGAACTTTTTATCCTAATAAAATTAATGATCCTGTCATAGCTATATTAAGTCATTTCATATTTTTTACTCAAATTCTGAAATCAGTAAAATATAGTTCGTCAATGGTAAATGCGGTTTTCTCAGTAAAAAATATCTTGTATCTAACAGATGCATACTTTATTATACTTTATTAGGAATAGCATTAAATTATTTTCCTTATTTTCTCCCCTCAATAATTCATTTTACCGCATGCCACGATTTCCTTCCCCATTTGAGCACAAAATTAGCTAAATTATGGTGATCGCATCTGGTCATATATAGCGAGTTGATTTTATCAGCCGCTAATCGACATTCATTTAGTAAACTATATCCCAAATATACTCTAATACCAGTGACAACATATGTACACAAGTGGATAAACATTTGGGTTGGATGCTATTCTAACCTCAAAATTATGTACTTCCCTGTTTTTTCAAGCACAAAGTGACTAACCTCTAGATGAGCTCTGAAACGGTCACCGATAACGGAAGCGACGAAGAGAGGAGAGTAAACAAAAACAATGTGTCTGCAATAAAAAAGGAGCATGCAGTTCAGAAGAACAGAAGCAGATTATAGGATGCTTCGCCACACATTTTCACCACTTCTCTCTGGTCACACTCCTTTTGGGAACGAGTGCATCTGTGATTGACCGCACTTCGCATGGAATATTTTCAGTTTGGCGACTGGTTTCATCGACCTAGCTTGTGTTGTTCATGCAAGCATTTAAGTACCGCAGTTTAGCCTGTGCTTTCACAAAAACACATTGTCAAACTATTGTGAAATCACTTGCATATTTAACTTCTCCGCTGTAAACAAATTTGCTGCGACATTGACATCAAGTCGCACGAGGTACTATATACTATAGTGGTGCTCAGAAGCTCTCAATTAGTCTCCAATTTTGTAATGAAGGAGGAGAGTTAGTGAAAACATGCCTTGATTGTTGCTTCGTTTTATCTGAAACGGTTCAAAGCACCTTGGAATAGTCCAATAGATATAAATTTTTACTGTTTTACTATAGCATGTTCACTTAGGTCAAGAACCTGCACAGAAAAATTTCCCAAATGCATTTCGTGTCCCCATATCCTTTTCTGTAATAAAAACGAACGTAATAATGCAACGTAATACTTTCTGGCTGAAACCCTAACGTTTTAAATTAAACGATAAACATTGAAAGTGTCATGCGAAAATAGGAGCGATATGGGTGTCAAGGGCAGGACGGGTTGAAAGGTTAAATGGCGAGTTGACGTCAAAAGCGAATATCGTTTATAGTGTCGATCGACGTTGGTACTGAAATGACGAAACATGTTGAGCAATGTGTCAATACATTGGACATTTTATAGCTCAACAATTCTATTTCACATGGACCTATCTATCATGTTTTGGGACAATATTTGATGTGTGGGTGAAAGTCGAAATTATCAAACGGGCACGGTACATTCAAGTGTCAATTTAGATTGATGAAATGGAGAATATGTATCTCCTAAAATTGACATACGCGAGGTTAAGCGGAGCTCATATCGGCGATTTCTTTCAACTTTATTAACTTCCCACATCGTACTCACCGTGGTCAAACGTAACTAACCCTGGCCTACTTCGAAAATTTACTTTAATGCATCATAAACCCAGGCTTAAATATATTTTTGTTCCGTAAGAAAAAACGTTTTTCAGTGGAAGTAGATATTATGAAGGTTACAACACACTAATATCTGCGTGTATAGCTCATCGACACATCCCGGTGTACGACCCCGAAGTTTCAGTGGAGTTTTGCTCTTCCACAAAAATTATGCGGTAGCCCATCGTTTTCATATTTTCCAACAACTCCATCCAGGTAAGGACACAAGTCATCAATTAGAGCAAGGTCGGATGACATTTTTTTGCGGCTGGGGATGATTTCATGGGTATTTAAAGGTGGTGTGAGAGTGCTCATATTTTATGAAAAGAAAAACATAGAAGGAATGGAGTTTTCAGATAGAAAAAACAAACGAGACAAGTAAACCATCATCCACCACCTCCACTCAAGAGCCATTTCAACCTCATAAATCTTATGACTATAAACGTTTAAAGCTCGCCGGTTCCTACTATTCCTAAAGTACGAGAAGCGCTCTATCATTGTCCTTTAGGAATAAATATTTTTTTGCCATTACACCTCACTCACACTCTCACAATCACCCTACAAAAGTCAAGGAGAGACGAAGTGAGAGATAACCAGACCAGAGGCGCAGGCAGTTGATGAACCACGCATAAGACTATATAACGTGTTTTTTCTTCATATTCCAACATTTTGGATATGAGTAGCAGAAGGCGATAGCAATTTGAGCGATATGTAATTCTTATTTTCAGAACACTCTCAACTCTTTTTTCGCAGATGAGTCATCCTTTCTCCTTTCTTGAATGGCAAGGCATTTTTTAATACTTTTAATAAATTCATATTCTAGTTTCCCCCAAAAGCGTGGTATTCGTATTCCGTAGTAAAATACATGACAATTTATACAAATTATCTTAAAACTTCCTTCCCATCCCAATTACTTGCGCTATCATTTCACATATGTAAATGCGTAAATGCCCCTCTCTCTCCCGAACACTCCAAAGGATTAGTCATCCACATCCTCCACTTGAAATTGTACAAAAAAACTTGAGTGTGAGAAACGCAGACCGCTTCGTTCGTAAAGGGCATGAGAACTTTCAGACCGAATTTCATATATCATTACCCCCTTTTACACATGTTATCCTTATCGTATTGCTATTCCGGGTCCGGCAGAGATGAATTGAAAACATACGATTTCTATTACTGAACTGAACTCATGAAACCGGATTCCGGACTAAACGTGGAAAACGTACCATGAGAAATTCTCTCTGGGATTGGGGATTGTTTGCTTGCGCATTTTACAATATCGTCAATAAGACAAATTACTCCATCTCTGAAACCCTTTTGCGCGTAACCACTGAATATGCTTGTAAATGGTATGTTCAGAATCGCTGTGTATTGTGTTGCATCCTAATTGCGAGGTATTTTTTCGTATACAAATCGTTCATCCAGGTGTCAGCAATCTATATTTAGATTTTAGATACACCGATGACGCGTTATCGGCGAATGGAAACCAATCATGCTACCATTCTCTATTGTGTTGCTATTTGTAGACAAAAATACTTCTTCACCCTGGGGCAATTATTAATAAAACTGAATTATACATGTCACAATGTAATGATGAATACGCAATTCCAGCCCACTGCGCCATTGTTGAGTCGCAAAAAAAGCCGTGACGTTAACGTCAATATCATTAGACTGGAGTGCAATCTAGAAAAATATATTGCATTATTTACATACATTATACACATCCCACTCGAATACCATCATCTTCGTGATTGTGGCTGGAAGCTTTGAGAAATATATAATTATTAAATTTTTATCCTTGAATACGTGTGCCACAATTATCGCGCACATCGCAAAAAGTGAAGAGGGACTGGTTTCTGTCTTCCTTTCCTCCAGCCCATCCTCCAATTTTACTGCATTTTATGCGTGTATACCTTTCCATTAATTGGACACGGAGCGGTGAATAATGACGAACTTCAACTGATGTGTGCATATAAACTAACCATCTAAATATACCTACGTGCAATCTGACTTTTTTTCATTCTGCAACTCTGACCAAATATGCAATCATCCATTACGACTATGACCAAAATGTGATACGTGCCTTAAGAACTCTGTAGGTATGTCCGTCTGGGTGGATCTGAATCTGGAAGTACGTATATGCAGAGGTATATAATCAACAGCCTGCCGTAGTTCGCAAAAATGGTAATCATTCATCACGGACTTGTTTACTCGTTGTCGTAAGCGTGAGAACTTTATTAGGCAGTTTATAACCTGGTCGACTTCATAATAAGCTTCACTCTCCTTTTGATTGCGTATGCACTTCTTACTACGCGTGTTGTAAGTTTTCTCATAAAAAATTTTCTCCTTGGCAGGTAAATAATCTTGATTCGGATTGTGGATTGGATTATGGTAGGTATGATCTTAATTACCGAGTAGATGCGATGGGAAAGTGAAAAAGTAAAAACACGTATTGCAAATATAATGTTGCCTAAGTTCATTAAATTCAAGTACTTGTTATGGATCTAGGATCTAGATGAGTTCTAACTTCGCAATTTTGCATTCATACATCTCCTCAGCTTAAAATGTACGAAGAAATAGTACGCGCATTTCCTTTACAACTTACAAGGTCTTCTTTATTGCACACTTCAAAAGTGTGAACTGATGGAAAACAATGTGAATTGCTTCCAGACATTTCTCCTGGTCAAGAAAATCTGTATTAGTAGATCTTGTTTACAACGTACGTACAAGTACAAATGCGAAGGTTGTGAAATGATAAATGATTTCAATTGAATAACAAACTTTATAAAAATATTTTTGCAATGATAGAAATATATATTCCATAAGCATATTTTCCAAACTCAATCCATCAAGATTTGAACCCGCTTTTGACCGTGTAGAAATTGACAAGGGAGAGAAGTTAGTGGCAGATGATGTAAAGCATGACAAGTACTTTTACAAAATCTGATGTTGATATAATAAAGCATCCTCAAAATCTCATTATAAATTACAATGTTGTGTTTATCATCTGCAAAAACATGCTGAATCCTCTTTAAAATCTCAAATTCAAGTGTTTGTCTTAGCATTTTGCATAACCGCATGAGTGCGAACGTTCGAGTTCACTTGAGACTGTTTTTGATCTCCCCAACCGAAATCCTGAAGTTGAAGGTCTTGTACTCTTGAAATTAGGAAAGCATAAGCATGAGATTAAATTGGCACTTCTTCCTCGTGTCTTGTTCTCAAAGTGTTCTTCATTTTTCACGATCCCCACCAGAAGCATATCTACACCATTGCACACTTCATACTACAAGTACAGCCTAACTATAGTGTGTCTGGAACTTGTCTCTTTGTCACGTCCAAGATTCAACTTAGCAAATGTTTTGGAGATGTTGTCCATCAAATTTAGTATATAATACACCCCATGCACGATCATGCCCCCCTTGGCTATAGTTGTAGCCCGACTACGGCCTCATATACATGGGATGTCGGACATGTACTTATGGTAGTTCAACAGTTCCATAAGACCTCTTTCCAGGATGATAACAAGTCGTAACTGGCAAGTGTTATAAAAATGTATGCACAAAATCCCAAGCTAACACTTGAGGACAAATAGGAGAAGAAACGAGTTTAAGAGACAAAGCCTAATCTACCTAATTATAATTCTACTTTGAAGGATTAGGCCAGGCAAACACCTATCTCGTCATGATTAAAGCTTTCCACTTCTGTTGATCCTCTTCTGAACAAAACAAAATACTGGAGGACTGGAGAGGAGAGCATAAGCCGTACACTCAACAGAAGATAAGAATTGTAGCTTCTCAGATTTTTCATGCACATGCATGGGATTTGGGATTACTTTTGCAATATGTGTGTGATATGCGCAATGAGCAACATGCAAGTACATATACATGAAATTGATAACGTCAACGAGTAGGTACTAAATCATTCTCGTGAAATGGAACATCGCCAGGATAATATGGATGAATCATACTTTAAAATCGTGGGAATGTATGTCACAAAATTCTCTTTGCATTATTTTCTAATTTTTTAAAAATTGCAACTGCGTCAAAAGTCTCATTAAGTCAAATTATGCTAGAAATTTAACCACGATTTTACATTAAAATCATTATCATTTAAGTAGCTGAGTTACAAATAGCAGTTGGTACTCTAAATCTTCTGCTGATACAAATCGTTAAAATTCATTTCAATCACAATTTTGAATCCATTAGGAGTGGTGAACCTTACAGCAAAATTAAACTTTGTGAAAGTATACATTTTGCACAGACATTCACCGTGTGTTTGTTTATCTCTCGCCAGAATGGGGTTGGTTACTGATGAGCTCGTTTCACAAGTAAGTTTTTATGAGACACAATCAAATATATCATTTTGCTGGATTATATCTAGATCTACATAAGTGCAATATAGAAAGCCAAACAGAGAGGCATTTGCTGAATTTCACAAGCTGCTTGTCGGAGCATGTTTGTCTAGACCGTGCGTGTCTCTCTTTGTTCAGTACCTAAATGCATTTGATTCCAAAAACTGTCTAAAAATGGAGACAAAGAAGATGCGAGAGTTTATTTCGATAACCTTTGTTAATATACTGCTCAGCAGTTGGTAACAGACTCCAAAAGTACTATTTAATGCATAATGATTAAAGTGCTGAAAATTTATACTTTTTATCACATTTTCCAGCAAAGGCATTGTTCACATTGTACGTATAGAATACACATGCTATATAGCATATATGATTGGATGAATATATGTGTAAGTTGTACTTTTATGACATGATTTTTATTGCTTTCCCACAGTTTCGCGAAAATGGTTTCGCTATAGTTCCTGGGTTTCTCAGCCTTGAGGAAGTTCTCGAGCTGAAAAAGGCTACGAACGAGGTTCTTCAAGAATACTGTCAAAACTCGCCAATTTCTGTGTTTGGTGTGAGTCATTCTTTTTTTGCAATAGTAAAATATATAATGGGAATGTTTGAAATTCATACGTATTATTTAATGTACGTGAGAATTGTATTTATGATTATGAGTCTCCCCACATTGTATAACTACTGCTCCATCTCCATACTCAATTGCCGACACTATATAGCATTTCAGCTCAGAGCTCAACAACTTACACAATTCCAACTTGAATATAGCTGCATTAAGTGTTGTCCTATTGCTAAAAAGCTAGAAAGTTCAATTGTGATTGTGACAGAAGCGAAGTACAACAATGACCATGAGTTAGGTTACGAATCTCGTACATAGCATGTTTAACCTTAAAGCTCTTATGCTCTTGGCTTCTGGAATTGAGCAGTAATTATATTCTTGGTACGTGCAGGAAGCTATTAAACTTCAGGAAAAATGGAGTTATTATAATTAACTCGCCAGTATTGTGAGTTATCCGGCAAAATAACCCTTCCCTAACATTGTTTTTACATTTTCATGATTTCCTGAAAAGAAAATTGATCCTGAACTTTAGATTTTAGTTTTTAATTGGAAACAATATAATTGATGTGAGCTTTATGCTTCATTTATATCCATTCAAATTCAAGGAACTCGCGAATTATGTTAATGTATGTGCATGTATTATGTATGTATGAATGCTCACACAACGCGAACACTTCCGTGATACTTTGTGGATCAATCAAGTTTCTTTAAAATATTCCATGACATCTGATCGTGATGTTGGAATGATGTTACTTTTAGAATCAATCTCGCGACACATACTTTGCGACAAGCGGCGATAAGATAAGAGGTTTCTTTGAGGAATCAACGATTAGTCCTGACGGGAGACTACTCGTACCTAAGCCAGAAGATGCGTTGAACAAAGTTGGCCATGCACTTCATAAGTTTCATCCGAAGTTCAATGAAAAGACCATCAACAATAGGGTGAAAGAAATTGCAGAAAAATTGACAGACATCAAAGAGCCAACGGTTATGCAAAGCATGGTCATTTTCAAACATCCTAAAGTCGGCGGAGAAGGTTATTTTAATTCATATATTATTAGGGTTCGAGGCTCTACGGAAGCCAATGAATGCTTGAACACTATATATGCACAATTTTGAACACTTTCTTTATGTACACTATGCAGTAAAACCACACCAAGATGCTACGTACTTGTATACTGATCCACCATACGGAAAAGTAATCGGGTTTTGGATCGCGTTAGATGAAGCGTCATTAGAAAATGGATGTCTGCATTTTGTGCCAGGGTCTCATAAGCCACGAAAAGTTTATCAAAGGTTTGTTTAAATATAAAAGTACTGAACGTTGAAAATTTCCTCGGCTTATTATTAAGCAGTCTTCACTTGATTAACGGATGCTGAAAACCAATCTATACGCGACTTCTTTACTTATCATAATCTAAATTCTAAGATTCGTGAAAAACTCGGACCCGTCTTCGGACGTTCTCTTCATTCATCAAGGTGAGAATGTACCAAAACCCACCAAATCGGAACTGAAAGCTGCACCAGCAAAACCAGGTATTACAGCATAGCCCTCCAGTTGGAATTTAAGTAAATGTTTACAATACTGTGATTAATTTTTTAAAAGTCTAACTTCGCTCTCTCAATTTTTCAGGCGACTTAGTACTAATAGATGGTCTTGTCATTCACCAAAGTGAGCCTAACACATCGGATAAGCCACGGTGGGCTTACACATTCCATGTTATGGATAAATCTGCGAATTGGTCTGACCAAAACTGGCTGCAACCTACTGAAAGGGAAACTTTTGTGAGATTATGAACATGTACGGACTTTACAGAAGACATCTTCCATGATTGAAACAGCTTAATAAATAACTAATATCTTGAGTCTTGAGATGATGGCAATCTTCATTATATTGAAAAGCTCCTTACAAAAGTTAAATAGAAGTGAATGAAATACATAGTTCTTAATATTAAAATATCACCACCATTCGAATGGAAGATTGTAATATAAAAATACATAATTTAAACATAACGTATAGCTAAAAAAACTATGTCTGATCTGCACTGTTCGCTATAGGGTTGGCATGAATAATTACATAATTTAGCCTAGCTTCTGTTAGGGGTCTATACTTTTTGTCGACTGGAAGTTTCTCAAGTTCATCCAGAGCCTCGAATCCATCAATAACTCTGAAATACAAGATAAATTTTCATGTTTTTTCCACAAAACTTCTTACAATTAGCCGAGTGTAACTACAGTCAAAATACTACAAAAGCTAATGAACTTATGTTTTTAACCTTCCAAAAATGGTATATTTCAAGTCAAGATGGGGCTGCGGAGCGTACGTAATGAAAAATTGACTCTGGTTGGTATTCACTCCTGAGTTCGCCATACTTACTATGCCCCTCACGTTGTGCTACATGCAAAGTTAATTATTACAATTAAAATCTTGGTCTCCGCTTCCTTGCAACGATTAGTGAACGATTCAAAATTCAATGATGATTAAGTACGTGTAAGAAAAGAAATTTTGTATGTCTAACCTTCAGTTCATCTTTAAATTCATCCGGAAACTTCTTTCCCCATATAGAATTTCCACCTTTCCCGGTCCCAGTAGGATCACCTGGAATTTAAATTATTGTACATAATTTTTGAAAACTTCTATAATACATACTGCATTTGACATGTGGATATTAGTACCAACTTTCATACTTCACGTTCCCTTCGTTCGATTCGTTCAATCCAATAATTGAACTCAATCGTTCGTTCATCCAATCCCATATGTTCACCAAAAAATAATGTCCCCAAGATTAAAGCATTTAAAATTTGACCACATACCTGTCTGTACCATGAAGCCCTTCATATTTCGATGAAACAGAGAGTTCTTGTAATATCCACTAGCACAAAGTGCTAAGAAATTTTCGCATGTTTTTGGACAGAGATCACAATACAACTCGATCTTAATGTCACCAACGTCGGTCTTCAGCGTTACTGACTAAAAAATAAATTCAAAAATGTTAAAGACAGATTCTTCCTCCCTACACGATCACTATTATTGACATACTAATGTACATGGTACAATTTGTCAAACATCATATAATTATAATTTACGTACCATGTTTACTCCAACCACTTCACGACCAAGTCCAGTGCAAGAATGAAGGATGTCAGTCAGCAAGTAGATTAATTGGGCCAATAACTAGTTATCCGTGAGCAATCAATGGCTGCGGACTGATAAGTCTCTCGAAGCTCTCAGAAAAGCGATGTATCTTGACACGCTTGACACGTTAATTCGGCACAAACCCCGTTTCTTTCCCTACTACCAAACAGGAGCAGTTGTTAATAATTGTTAAAATTATTAATATTTTAAAAATTAAATTAAATATCCACAGCGCTCACAAACTTCCAAAACTACAAAATAGTGCATTTACTTTTGAAAATGCGTTTGTATTTACTCCGGATTCCGGACGTTTGTTGATCAATAAAAACACAAACACCCTTGATGTGAAACTTGCCGCCTTTCCATTCAAACTTCTCAATGACTCTTGCATAATACACAAGTTTCCCCTCTTATCACCGCATCTCATCCACCCAGGCGCAATTTCGTCAGCCCCAGCCTCAGCCCAAGACACAAAAGGAGTGCTTCGCAGTCAACTTCACGCCCAATCCCACAATTAAAAATTTCAAACGAAACTTCCAAATCCCTCTCACTTCCCTAAATCGAGTAATTAGCGTAAAAAATATTCGACAATAATTAAACAGGAATTAGTGATGAATTTTAGGTAAAAGTTGGTATTTTTCATTGAAGGAGCTGCTGACGCTGACTACTGCCCCAAAGCTTGTGTTTTTTTTAGCTGAGGAGAGCCAAGATTCGGCTTCATCGGCATACTCATCTGCTGTGCTGCTGACGACGGTGGACGGTGGTGATGCTTCTCTTTTTTTTATTGCCACACACAAGAGAACTCAGAGAGGCTACAGAGCTCGAGGAGACGAAGAGGAGATTCTTCACTTGCCTTGTCCTACTTTTTTTTATATATACGTACATAGATTCCTTAACTAACATTTAAAAAAAGAAGTTGAAAAGATGTGTGAAGAGCATCTCTATCTCTCCTTCACAACTCACACTTCTTCTTCTTGAGGACGAAACAGAAGAGAACAGCTCGAATCCAAAAGTCTCCTCTTCCTTTTTTAATTTTACTCCACCTCCGACATCCGCACCTCCTCCTCCACCACACTATTATTATAATTCGCCAGACAACAAGGTGGGATTTATTTTCTCGAACGGAGTAAACAACAGAGGAGAAAATAAAAAGAGGAGCGTAGTTATAGGGTTTGTTTGATAAGGCGAGATAAACTTGTTTTTTTTGGTTGTTTTTAACTTTTGGTATTTTTGGAGGAAAAGTGTGATTTTTATAAGGAGAGAGGGGATTTTGGTTATTTTGTTGGATTTGTATAACTTCGTCGGAGGAGCTGCAAGTAGCGTCTTGTGTTGTTTATGATTCCACGGTAAATTACAAGCACAAACTTACAATTAACAAAATTAGACAAGAAAATACATTATTGAAATTTAATCGAAAGACCGAGTCTGGGTTCACCGAGCAGAGGTTTGAAACGCAAGATGAGCAGCTCTGAGGAGGTCTCATGGATCAGCTGGTTTTGTGGGCTGAGAGGAAATGAATTTTTCTGTGAGGTAAGGTTTTTAGTAATTTGGGAGGGGAGGGGAAGAAGATAAGGAGGGGGTGGAGGAGGTGTTGTTTATCTTTTGTAGTTTGTGGGGATTTTTTGGTAATGAAAAGGTTGTTTATGGTTTTTTAGGTGGATGAGGACTACATCCAAGACAAATTCAATCTTACTGGCTTAAATGAGCAAGTTCCACATTATCGTCAGGCTTTGGACATGATTTTGGACCTAGAGGCTGACGATGAAATTGAAGATAATCCAAATCAGTCTGATCTCATCGAGCAAGCTGCTGAGCTTCTATATGGTCTGATTCATGCACGTTACATTCTGACAAATCGTGGCATTGCTCAGATGATCGAGAAATATCAATCCGGCGATTTTGGACATTGTCCAAGAGTATATTGCGAAAGTCAAGCAATGTTACCAATAGGTAAAAAATATTGAATTTTTAACATTTTTTTCTTTTACATTGTCTTACAATTACACAGATGTGAAAAGTTACGTAACGCCTTACTTTTATGACGCATTGAAATCTATACGGTGAATTTTATTACAATTTTTACAGGTTTGTCCGATGTTCCGGGGGAGGCAATGGTTAAGCTGTATTGCCCAAAGTGTCAAGATGTATACACTCCAAAATCTTCACGCCATCACCACACTGATGGTGCCTACTTTGGAACTGGATTTCCACACATGCTTTTCATGGTACACCCTGAGTATAGACCTAAGCGGCCAACGAATCAGTTTGTTCCAAGGTAAATTCCGTTCAGACTTCTAGCTTTAGTAGATAGAATATCTTTCCGCAGTATCAGCCGAGAATTATTTTTTTAAATTCTAGTAGGGCGATAACACTATTTGTCACTGTAATTCGTTTTTATAAAAGTAGTAGAATAGAGTTAAATCGAATATAGCCATCCTTTCTATAACGTGCGGTGACACTAAGGTAGTCCTATCTATATGGTCTAAGGTGTGGCAATTAGGAGTGCAAAGTTTGCCATCGCATTGAGAAAGTTCGTGCATTCAATTCCAATCATAGCTCTCATTGTGAAAACATTGTAATAGGAAATAGATAGGAATCCATAAATATGTTAGTGGGAGATTCTTAATTTTGTAATTCTCACTCGCTTGAGGATTTAAAACATTAAAGTAGTAAAAACTTGAAAGCAGACCGAGTTTCTTATTGTTCGGAGCTCCAGCTTGACCCGTTGTTATAACTTAACTTACGTTTAAACATTTTTGGTAAGAAAGGTTAAGGTATACGAAGTTCATGTAATTCAGGTATAATTATGCTTATAAACTCCAGATGTATGTTTACTGCCATAGGCATCCCTTGATTTCATGTTGTTGACTGTTGACTGACAATGACTGTTTTTCAGACTGTTTGTTGAAAATTCGCATAATTTTGTTTTCTAGCATTAATTCGAGTCCACAGTTACACGCTCAAGCTTGATCGATTCAAATGTAATTTCGGGGCTCGAATCGAAGCCTCAGTTGAGCATCGAGCGTGCCTTGAATCTCAAAAGATTTCGGGACTGAATTCCCTTCTTTAAGTGACCATAATTAATTACCGTTGTGGTATGCATGTACGATGCATGCTTACAAAAAGATTAGGTTCCGTCTTAGCTAAAAGACGTTTTCGACGAGTATCGTCGATAATCTGCGATAAGGAAATGGTTATGGAATACAAGGATGGTGTGTTTATTCTGTCGGTATCCCGTCCCTTGTCTATCATAATATAATGTAGAGGTAGAAAGATGTGACAGATATTACGGTTTTAGCTAAGCTTCATCTTCTCACATTCTCACCTGAAGTGTCGTAAACGTATCCGCGGTATGTAGGATTGAGCTTTTAGCTGTTACATAACTATCTAAAACGTGCCCGTAATTAAATTATGATTCTTTTATATTCCAGACTATACGGCTTCAAAATTCATCCACTAGCGTACCAGCTACAATATCAAGCTGCGTCAAACTTTAAGGCTCCCACAATGAGGATGAATTATAACGGAGGAAAACGCTAATAACGGGGAAAACATGGCACATTCGAACGCCATGTACTATCGAACAGTTCGTTGAAATTGAATTTAGTGGAACTGAAATTGTAAGATTCTTAATTTTTTGAAGTACGGAAGACCTCAAAGTGTGCATGAGTACCTTAATAACTTACTTTGTATTTGTCATCTTAATTCGACGCGAGCACAGTTGTTTTGCTGTTTATACTACAATCCCTTTCTTTGTACTTTTAAAACCTCTTTGTTGGCAGCGTTTCTGAATGATTCAATACAAATTCCAAATTACGTGAATTATTCAACATCAGTATATACTTAAGTTTTAACATTTACGATTTGAGACTTTGGAATGTGTTTCCGAGTCAAATTCATATCCGCAATGAATGAAGTACAGGTCATGGAATAAACGACTTGATGTCCTCCTGAGTGTTAATAAAAGTGAGACGTTGATGGAGTGATGATACTTTATGTTGGTTTGTGTGCTGTTAGTGGCATTGTTATTTGAAGTACAATTTTAGTTTTTAGCTTCGGAAATGGCAGTTCGTACAAAAGTTTTTTTGCTTTCATTATTGCCAATAATGTATCATTGGAAAATCTAAGATTAATTGAGGCACCAATGTACAAGGTACATGTGATACACACTTATACGATTTGTTCAGTTTTACATTATAATAAGTGAAGTTTCACAAGCCCCGCTTCCGCATTGCATGTTCATAATATCCGTAAACGTTGGAAATGATGAAAGTAACTGTAAACTTCGAGCGTCCCTACTTTCATAATAACAAACATGAGGCGTACGCAGAATTACAAGTATTCAATGTCGTGCTTGTATTCGTACATTACATGATCATGATTATCAGAGAATGATGATGCCTGAGGCTCACACGTTTTCGGACTGCAAAGCCTGTGATAAGGAATTACCAAGGTTTAACATCAAAAGCAAATTACTTTCATCTTATGAAATGTAAATAAGATAGCATGAAACAGCTATAAGCTTAGCATAAGCATCATAACACCACCACCACACACAAAAAGCCATTGAATTATCCCGACACTAACCTTTCCTTCCGCAGTATAGATGTAATGGAGTACACACGCTAAAAAAGCTAAGCCAAGTATCTTTTCCTCGGTTTGCAATAACTCACTCTTCCGAAGGTTGCGGAACGAAAAATGCATGTGTGCTCATCTCGGCAGTATGTGTAGCAAATGCCAACTATACATCCTCCTCGAGTATATGTTGTACACAAGTTCGTTTGCACTTGACGGGGAAATAAGCGAGAAGACGTTTAAGGAGAAAGACGACATATAAAAAGAAAACTCTTCTTGAGTGAATGACCGGTGGTTGAGATGGTACAAGGATGGCAAAAAAACGGTACGATGCTTTCAGCATTATTTTCAACCGCTGCAATCCGGGAGCTTTTAGCGTTACAACGAAACGAACCATCTATCTCCCAGCAATTTACAATGGAATATAGCTGTTATATGCTTTGTGCATATGCACAAGAAGAGAACTTCAAATTTTCATGAACTCCTCGTCTCGGCTTCAAGAAACTGTTAAATCTTTAGCTGTCATATCATCCTTTCAGTTTACTAGCAGAGATATAAAAAAGTAATTTGATGGGAAATGGGAGTGTTAGTTTTTAGACATTCAAGGTCCCTCGTCATGTAACCCAACTCCGAATCTTGTATTTAAATTAAAGCTCTCTCGTATCACTCTAAATTAGGCATCCAGAGTTTATCGTCTGCTTCGTCATGTATCGTGCATGAATAAAACAGGATAATTTGCTTTTGTTTTCATATGATTCATATCACAATTTTTTGAAGAGACCTTCAACTTCCATCGACAAATAAGCGAACGTCATCCTGCCTCCATTATATTGATATAAGCCTCTGTAAAATGTTTAAGTAAAAAAAACTTTTCATTACCAGCTACTTTGTTTCTAAGCTTTTTGCATTCGATATGCACACATTAATGCATAAAACATTGCTCTTCTCAAGAAAATTCATATATGCACCCATTTATTGGCAGTTGTCCCTTTCATTTAATATTCATTAGTCAATATCATAGTATTTAAGTCTTTTTCGCAAAAATAACTTTTTGCCACTCAATTTCTTACCTTGGCTAAAATGATAAACGTAAAAAATACTCAAAAAGACTTTTTTTGGGTTTAGGATTAGGACAAACAAAAACAATTTAAGTTTGAGCTTTTCTCAAGCATAAAATATGCATACGCATAGGATGATTTGATGGATATAGAGAGAGAGGCTTTGGGCTGAGCTGAATAATTTACATTGTCTGTGAATAACTGATGAAGTCTCAGGATCAACGTTTACCTAACCACCATCATAGCTTTTTAGTTATCTCATCTCGCTTCAGTTAAGTTTACGCTTTTAACTCCATTTTCACCAGAAAAGTTTCTCACACCAGAGACCAGAGACTTGCCCACATTTTGCTTTTAATGAGACAAGGCTGAGAATAGTGTATGCAAAAGGGGCAAAAATTAGACACGTATTTTTTAGAAAGCCAGTAAACTGTCACAATCGCAATTGTTGAAAAGTTAGCAATAATAATAAAGAGGAATGTGTTGTGTGTGGTGCAATGCATGGCTGCGTTATTCTTATGAAACAAACAACATAAACCCTTTTTCAAAACAATCAATTCATCATTTCGGTTTTCTTTGCGGCGTGGCTTAAACAATGGACTCATGTTTACTATATTTGCAGAGATTTATGTGGGAAAGGAATCTGCAGAAATCAGCGAAACCATAAGTAAACTACATTAAGATAACATTTAATATAATATCTAAAGTGAGTAATAAAGATTGTAATACTTAAAAACACATATCATTGCATTATAACACATTGCATACATGCAGTGTGTGTATTACCGGAAAAATAATGACATTTTTGTGTGAAACGAGACGTGTGTGGTTTGCAAATCTTCGCAGAGTCTATGGTCTGCATATATCTAGTTTTTGTGCAAAAAAATGTTTGCTTCTATTTTAGTTTGCATTGTTGACTCATTCATAGAATTAGTAAAATATGTGCGTACCACACAGTTGCATCCGCAGTTTGCATTTTTATAATATGTGCATCGAAAGAGCAAACAATTCACGGCTTTCTGTTGAAGTATGCGTAATTGAGTTTTTGCACGTGCTTCTTCTCTCTCTCAAAGTTTCCCTTGCATTTTTTGAGCAATATTTGCCTGGTTGAAGCTATGAACGTATGTGTGTTAATGAGAGTATACAAGAAAATGAATTTAGTTCATTTAAAATAGAGCAAACCCAACTGCACGGACGATGATGAGTGCGAGTGATTAGGTCAAGTGTCTGAATTGAGTTTAATTTTACGTGAATCAGACTTTCGGACTCGATCACGCTCGCAAGTTGTCGGAAAAAGGATGTATTTTGTATAAGAATTGATTGGATGTGTATTTTATAATTATGATAGCTATAGCTGTACAGTTATTGATTGTGTGTAGGTGTTGATGTTGGAAATTTTAGAGGCTTTTTGCAAAGCGATAGAATTCATTTTCATCACACACACGTGTGCAACTTTATGTGCCACAGTTTTGTGGACAAGAGTTCCTTTGCGTTCTGCTAAATTACTGAAAATAATGTGAAAACTGGGAGAGACAAAGAAAACCTTGAAAAGAAGAGTATGTTTTTGGATAGTTTGCCTACGGAAAGAAGCACACCAGCACACGCCACCATGATGTGGTAATAACAGTGTGCCTGGTACCTACATGTAATTGTGTGCCTTCTACGGGTTTATTTTATGCATTTTGGTTTCTCTATATAAACCCACGAACATTATATATACTCCAATCCAAGCTATTCTCATTCCATTAAAGTGGCGAATGTATTATTAGCTTTAGCTAAATACGGAAGTACATCAAAAATCGATTACAATGTAAGCAGACTTTATACACACGTAAGTGAAATGGATAGATAGGTTACATTCTTTACTTTCTTTTACACACACACACACATCGCATCCCACCACCATGTCCAGGAAACATCATCCTCGATGTAGAGATGAGAGACTGAGAAAACATCAACGACTTTAATGGTCAATAAAAGCCACCACAAGTTCAACAAATTCTCTATTGGTTCATGGTTTCTTTTGATGTTCCAACTCAACCAGGATGTATATGTATGTGCATGTGCATATTCTGTAAACAAACAAGCCCATGTAGCCTCACAAAAAATAGAGAAAAACTGATGTTTGCTCATTTCATAACATAATAGATTTGTCGTTGAGTGCATTTACTTGACCCCGCATCAATTTCTACAGAAAATATATGCGCCTAACATTTTTACTTCTATCGTTTTCAGTTGCGTCTGTGATGAGGAGATGTGTAATGTAGATAAAAGCATGATCGTCACAAGTCAAGAAGGAAGGTGATCCGTGACTGTGACCCTCTTCCTGTTTAGTTTTCTTTCCTGCAGCTGTCATACAATAAACGCCCGGATGTTGTACGCACTGGACTATGCAGATGAGAAGAGCGTCAACTGAACACATATGCACTCGATACGAAAAGTTACGTTCATTTCATGTGTTCAGCATTCTTGCACATTGCACACACACACACCTCCTCACCCTCAGCTCCAGTTTTAGCAGCTTCTCCCTCGCATAGACAAAGTCATGCTTGTCTTCATTTCATATGTAGATTTGTTCATCGCACTCATTTTCATTCCAACAAAAGAGGACGAAATGTGAGAAGCGAAGAATAACTTTACATCAATTGCACCAAATACAATTTTCTTTCATGTCATATCAGCAAACACAAAGGTAAACAGCAGCCATCTTTCCGATTCATGGATCGCTGCTTCTACGTTTCAGGTGGAGGGGTTTTATCTTCGCTATACCATTTTGCAAATGAAGACGAGGAAAAACTGACAATGGACATTATTTCGTAGCTACTCGCCAATTGCAACGAAACTAGTGTGAACATACACTTTGAAGTGTTGC